>PVJS01045619.1:0-16161 GCA_004027185.1 Glis glis
TGTCTCTCTCTCTCTCTCTCTCTCTCTCTCTCTCTCCTTAGTGAAGCCCTCCGCAACTTTGTGAGACCTGGTTTCAAAATTAAGGATAAAAAATAGGGCCGGGGGTGTAGCGCGGAGGTAGAATGCCGTTGCGTTCAATCCCTGGTACCGCAAAAAAAATGTATTCCAGCTTTATTGAGGTCTGATGGGCTAATTAAAACATGTACATATATGTGTATAAATTAAAAACTACATGTATGTAGTGTGTAGTGTAGTTATATATATATATGTATATATATATATTAGTGTGTGTGGTATTGGGGATTGAACCCAGGAGCTTTCTCTCTCTGAGTTACACCCCTAGCACATTTTTTTTTATTTTGAAAGAGAGTCTGGAAAAGTTGCTGAGGATGGCCTTGAACTGGAAATCCTCCATTCTCATCATTCCAAGTATGGGATTGCAAGTGTGTGTCACTGGGCCCAGCAAAAACTATATATATATACATACACACACACAAACACACATATTTGGTTTGTGTGGTACTAGGGATTGAACCCAGGAGTACTTTACCTCCACATTACACCCCCAGGCCTATTTAATTTTGAAAGAGAGACTCCATAAGTTGTTGATGGTCTCACAAAATTGCTAAGGATGACCTGGAACCTGTGATTCCCCCTGCCTCAGCCTCCCAAGTACTGGGATAACAGGCACATGCCACCACACAGGCAAAAACTGTATTTTAATGTGACAATGAGATAATTTGATATATATTATGAAATGACTACACACTCATGTGGATTCATAAATCTAACACCTCCCATAGATATGTGTGTGTGTGCGTACTAAAAACCATTATGATCTCTTTCAGTAGCAAATTGTGAGGATACAAAGCACTACTATTCGCTGTCATCACTGTATATTACGTTAGTTATCCAGGATGTATTCATCTTATAAATGACAATCGACAACACTTCCTAGAATACTCTTCACCATGAATTACTGGGTTAGACTTGGCCACAATAGGTCCTGATGGAGGTTGGGAAACCCACAGTGAGGCACCACCTTTGATCTTTTTCACGTCATTCAGACTCAGTGAGAGATATGAAAGCTGCCCATTGGCTCCAGCTTCCAACTCGACATGCCAACAGCCCCAGCAGGCAAACTACACACGCTTGCCTGGAGTTTCTTCAGATTCAGCCGCTCCCAAGACATCTGCCCCTTTACCAGCTGACCTCGTCGACCAGACATGTATGGTATCTGGGTTCCCCCACCAGCTCCTCCCTTCCTCCCACGTGAGAGCTCCAGGGAGTTGTGGTTAGTGACTTCCTCTGATCCTCCGGTTGCTTTTTCTAGACTTTTGCTGAGCCTCTTCACATTGTGTAAGCTCTTCTACCTCTCCCAAACCTAGATTCCAACAAGCGTCTGCTCATTCTATTTTCTTTTTGGTTTTTATTTTTTGGTAATGGGAATTGTCATGGCATTCTACCTCTGAGCTACACTCCCAGCCCTTTTGATTTTTTCATTGAAAGAAGATCTCACTGAGTTTTTGAGTCTATTCTCAAACCTGTCTCAGCCTCCCAAGTACTAGGATTACAGGCGTGTGCCAGCACACGCAGGTCTTTTGGGGGTTTTAACCTACTTTTATTGGAGCATTGTAATCATACAACATAGTGAGTTTCAAAGTGATATAAACATACCTGCACACCGCACTTGCTGTGTTTCCCTCCAGATCCCACCCACTCCCCCCATCCCTCCCCATACATGCTAGTGACATTGGTTGTGATACCTTCATATATGGACATAGCATTATTTGAACGGGTTCCTTCATTAGTTCTCCTTTTTCCCTTCCCATCTACCTCCCCCAATGCCCTTCCACTATTCTACTATGCTCTCTCTCTCCGCATTTGTCAGAAGTCCCTTTTGTTTCCCATTTTCTCTCTAGCATCGCCATATGAGAGAAAACATATGACCCTTGGCTTTCTGAGACTGATTGGTGTCACTTAGCATAATATTCTGTAGCTCCACCCATTTTCCTGCAAATTACATAATTTTATTCTTCTTTATGGCTGAGTTAAATACCATGGTGTGGATATATCACTTTTCCTGTATGCATTCACCTGTTGATGGACATCTACATCGATTCTATCATTTGGCTATTGTGAACTGTGTTGCTATAAACATGCCCACTCTATTTTCATGATTAATTTTGACAGATGTAAATTAATCTAATTATTTTAACAGCTCTGTAGTTCTGTATGCTGATTCTACATCTGTACAACTGGTACAGTGTGTTTATGTGTGTGTGTGTGTGTGTGTGTGTGTGTATGTGTGTGTATGTGTGTGTATGTGTGTCTGGTTTTGTTTCTTGATGTTGGTCTTTTTTTGTGGTGATAATTGTCTCTATATATTTTTCTTTTGATTGTCTTTAATTAAATGTCAACAACAGTGCACAACCTGGGTGTGGTGGTTCATGCCTGTAATCCCAATACCTCAGAGGCTGAGACAGGAGGATTGCAGCCTCAGCAATTTGCATGACCCTCAGCAAGTTAGCAAGACTCTTTTAAAATGTAAAATAAAAAGGGCTGTTGGTGTAGTTTAGAAGTAGAATGTCCCTGAGTTCTACCTACAGTACCAAAAAAATACAATCTTAAATTTGACATAAAGATGCCCTTCAATATGCACATTTGATTTTCACACAGGCCAACAGATCCTCCTGGTTAATATCCTACAATTCAGGGTGTTAGAGCTGAATTCCAACTGCATAACATTGACTTTTCTACTCTTAAGGTTCTCAAGAATCCCTGGAGTCCAGTTTCTGGAAGTACCACGTCTGGGCCTGAAACACAGATCAGTTGGACATTTCAAACCCCCCCACCTTCTCTTCCTGAATGTTCAATTAGTACCTCATTCTTTTATGTGTGGTATTGGGGATGGACTCCGGAGCTACAACACCAGCCCTATTTCATTTCTTGTTTTGAAATAGGGTCTTCCTAAATTGCTGAGTCTGGCCTCAAACCTGTGATATTCCTGTCTCAGCCTCCCAACGACTGGGATTACAAGCATGTACAACCACACCCAGCTCCACAAGTTCCTAGTAAAAATAGTCTAAAAATATATCCTATATATATTTCATCATAGGCTTAGTTTACCTAGTGTTTCAATTAGGTAAACATTTAGATGTTTTAATCTAAACATTATTAACATGATGTTCTCAACTGAAACTTTTTTGGGGACTTTCCTCATATCCCAGATGTGCATCG
Organism: Glis glis; assembly: GCA_004027185.1. Taxonomy (NCBI): domain Eukaryota; kingdom Metazoa; phylum Chordata; class Mammalia; order Rodentia; family Gliridae; genus Glis; species Glis glis. The sequence goes on from PVJS01045619.1 coordinate 3,241, forward strand.
GTGTCGTGGGGAACTCATTGTTCTTTGGGTTATATATGTCCATCTTCTTCATTAAACCACATCTGAAGAAGCCCATCGATTCCATTTTCATGCACCTGACATTGGTCAATATTTTGACCATCATATTCATGTTGATATCAGATGTCATATTTTCCTTTGGAGTAAAACGTTTGTTGGATGATGTTGGTTGTCAGATGGTTTTGTTCATATCTAGATTGACCCGGGGTCTTTCCATCTGCATTACCTCTCTGCTGAGCACGTTTCAAGCCATCACAATCAGTCCCAGGAACTCTAAGTGGGCAAGGTTTAAATTTAAGCTCTCTGAATTAATTTTCCCCTCCTTCCTTTGTTTCTGGATCATCAATGTGCTCATCTATAGCAGCCTCTTTAAAATTGTAAAAGCCAAAAGCAACTCCACACTTGTGGGTCGTGGGTATGCCCATGCTTACTGTCAAAATACACAATTTGGAAACCACAATTCAGGGTCATTTTTTAGTGTCACAATGGCTCGAGATCTGGTGTTTCTGACCCTCATGACCAGCACCAGCCTCTACATGGTGAATCTCCTCTACAGACACCACAGGAGAGTGCAGCATGTCCTTGGCCCCTGCCTCTCTTCCCAGGCATCTCCTGAACACAAAGCCACCCGCACCATACTCCTGCTGGTTGGTTGCTTTGTGTTCTTTTATATTTCAAGCAATGTGTTTAGTCTTTATTCCTTTTATGTATATGATAAAATCCCCGGTTTGGAAGAGGTTAGCACAATTTTATCATCATGTTACCCAACCATCTGCCCATTTCTGCTGATGAGGAATAATAAAATTATTTCCAAATTTGTGTCTCTACTTTTATTGATGAGAATGACCTCCATGGCTTATTTGATGCCCCACACTTTCATTTGCAATAGAAGAGAGGCCCTACTTTTACATGGAAAAACAAAGAAGCCATGTAGCGCTTTTGCACTTGTCATGTGCCTAGTTTAAGTTCAGATATGGTAGAAATGTTGAAGCATTCACATTTTGAATTCTTAGAATGAGTAAAAGTGCATATGTATCCTATGAATAATTTGATAACATGTTTAAATTGTGATAATTTGAGTAAATTAACATTTTAAAATATACCATTAAAATTATTTTATTCCCTTGTTTTTGTTCATTGTGTGTGGTGGGTGGGGGGTTACTAGGAATTGAACTGAAGAACTGTCTACCTCTAAGCTACCCATCAGCTCAATTTTATTTTGTTTTGGTTTGTCTTGTTTTTTTCTTTGTGGTGCTGAGAAATCAACCCTGCCGCATTCTATCTCTGACATACGTCTCCAGTCCTATATTGTATTTATTATTTGGAAATAGGTTCCAGCTAAGTTACTGGGAGTCTCACTAATTGACTGAGGTTGGCTTTGAACCTGCAATTGTCCTGTCTCAGCCTCCAAAATACTGGGATTACAGACATGCACCACCATGCCTGGCTATATTTTTATTTTGAAACAGGACCTCACTAAGTTGCTGAGGGTCTCTCTAAATTGCTGTAGATAGGCAAAAACCTACAATCCTATCTCAGCCACCTAAATACTGAGATGACAGGTGTGCACCACGACACCTGGCTAGTTTTTGCTCTTTTTAAATACAGTAACTAGAAAATGCAAAATTCAACTTGGGGCTTGCATTAAATTTCTAGTTAATTGCAGTGTTTGAAGGAACTTCTTTTAACCATTCGGGAAATACTCACATTAAATATTGCCCATCCTAAATATTCCAGGCATTGCTTTAGGGGTTGGATACATGTGCTAAACAAATGAAACACAACTACTAATTTTTGGTATATATGGGGGCAAAGAAAACACAGCCCGATAGCAGGGAATAGGCTTTATTTAGGGATAAAACCTGGAAGGAGGCATCTGACCAGAAAAGAGCTCAAGAGAGTCGAAAAGTCAACCTCCTTTCAGATTAGGTGCTTTTTATGGGGCAAGGAAGTGGAGAGGAACAGGAATAGTCATATAAGTTGCTGGTTGGTGTGCTAATGGCTAGGTCATCTCAGGGAAGGGCAATGGTGTGGGGCATTTTCTTCCTTTTTTCCTTTATTCTTGGTTGTCCTGCAGCATGGCCTCATGACCAGACCTCACAGACCTCACAGTGCCCACATCCCAGAGGTTTTAAATATTTATATTGTGAAAAGGGGCACTGCTTTTGTTTGAGCTACTTTCTGTTTCATAATGGGATGGAGATGCATCAAGGACTAGTTGTGTTGTAGGCACTGTGAAAGTATTAGAGGTTTTGTGTGTTTGGGAGGAGGATGTATTGGCCTTTGGTCTGCAAAAGAAGAACTTTATTAATAGAGCAGGTTAGTGATTTTTTCAAATTTGTGACACAGTCAGGTTGATTATGTATGGCCTAAAAAGTAGGATAAGAAGGAAAATGAGTAAAGGAGTTAGAAAGGGTAGGAGCCATGCAATCCAGGATGAACCATATCTAAAGATTCCTGTTGATTGATGGATAATATCTAGTTTTTGTATATTACATATTAAACTGGTTATTTTTTGAATTTTTAGTAATATTAAACAACACATTTTAGAAAATTTTGACATCCCAAATGATAGCATAAGAACAGGTGATAAATTGTCCTATTTTTATGTCTCACTCTGAAGAGGAGACCCTATCTACTGTTTGGGAAATAGATTGATCACTGCTCTAATTATTTTGAGCTGGAAGGGGGCGTTATTGGAGTATTTTAGTTTAGGGTCTCAAGGGTGGACAATCCAAAGGACTGTGGGAAAAGTAATTTTTTATCTGTAGAAGGAGGACAGAAGGAATCTGGTCATTTTAGTTTAAAGTCATTTATGGTGGTTTGGTGAGCATCTTTAACAGAGGAGCAGTGTTGCTGTGTTTTTCTGTAGAAGGTGTTGTCTAAAGTGTTGATGAACTTTTATTTCTTTTTTTACTTTTAGTTCCATTACAGTGAGCAGGAGCTGGAGGTAAAGCTGTATTCTGGTGTTGAGGGAGCACATTTTCAATAGATTTGTACTGGGAATCCCTTTGTATTTTTTTAGACAGCCAACAGTTTTTTTTTCTCATCTTTTTTTATCAGGGTCACCCGGTCTCCAATAGATTTTGCAACAATGTTGGAATCGTTTTTATGGAAGAGTACACTTGCCTTTTGGATTTTTTGGCCTTGTAAATGCTGCTGTGTCTGTAACACCAAAATGTCAGGCAGTGGAAGCCTGTCTTGGAGTGTTTAATGTCAGGAGATGATCAGAAGAAGATGTCTGATTTGGAAGGGGTATCCCAGAGGTTTGATAGAGGGTCTGCTGTTGAAATTGTGGTTCTGATGATGCGGTAGTGGGTGCTAATCTATAAGGTGGCTGCTGGATCCATGTTGGCTAATGTTGTGCTGAGAGGTGAAGGGGCTGATTTTGGACCTGTGAAGTAGCCTGCTGAATGCAGGACATCTATCTGGGTTGTTGAAGTTGTCCCTTTATTGTCCTCTGAGAAGTGATACTAGTTGACTGGGCCTGATATTGTAGCTGTTGTCCAAAACTGACATCTGCTTGGGATGTAGCCACCAAATGCTGGATGCTAAGTGTAGTCTCAGTAGAACATGTCTGTGTATCTAATTTTTTGTTAAACACATCTTTTGTTTTAATGATAAAGAAGTACTACCTTGAGGTTGTATTAAGTAGGCTTGTTGCTCAGGAGTCTGTGATACATGAGGTGGTACAGAGTGTACTGTCTGATCTGCAGAGTTTGGATGGTGTTTGCTTTTTATCAGGAGGGTTTATTGCATACCCTTGCTGGGTAATGAAGATTGCCTGTTTGGACTCTTGTTCTAGAAACATTAGAAAATGAATTATGAAATTTTTAAAGACTGAGATATACATCCCTTACTATATTTTAAAAGTCAAACCTTATTTGAGGAGGGGTCAGTAAAGGATGAGGGGTGGCAGCCTGGGCATGTGGGCATGGGACAGCTGCACACAGCAGCAGTGGTCATAGGAAATGGGATGCTGGCAGGCTTGGAAGTGGAATGCTGGCAGCCATGGGAGGTGGGACACTGATGGCCTTGGTAGGTGGGATGCTGACAGCCATGGAGAAAACCCACGGGGAGTAGCTGTGGGAAACTGCACAGCAAAAGCAGCTGGGAAAAGCCGCTGGACGGAAAGGAAGTTGCAGGATGCAAGGGAGGGGCTGGAGCCGATGGGAGGATATGTAGTGCTTGGGAAGTTGGTGGTGACAGGGAGGGAGGATCAAGAGAGGTAGGGTGAGCATTGGTGGAGGGTTTGTTTTTCCTTGGGAAGTTTTGCTTTAAGGAGCACTTGGCAGAGAAAGTGAGTTTTACAAAGTGAGAACCGAGAATGAAGAGTAGAAAAACCAAGAAAATTAGAGCATTTTTCTTCTGTCCTTGGATGCTCTGGGCAATGTAATTATCTGTCTTGTAGGATTTGGGGGTCAAATGTGCCAATTTTGGCAGGTCACTGGCTCTTGAAAAAAAATAAAGTGGTTTGGTGTAAGTTACCCCTGCTCCCAAAGTTCAAAGGTGTTTTTAAAGGTAGACCAGAGGAGACTCCGGGGGAATCTTGGAAATGTGGGAGGGTTGATAAGATACTGTTCCAGGGAGGACTGAGTGGCACCTACCGGGCATCCAAGGTAAAGGCACTGCTGAGTCTGGATCACCTGCCTGGTGGGTGGGTGGGGCCCAAAACAGAAAGGCAGGTGTCCCTACAATTCTGCTTTAGCAATGGAAAATCCCTGTGTCTTGGGAGGGAATTTCCGTAGCTGGTGGTCCCCTCTGCTTTTGGCAGGGGAGGGGAATCCGTAGAGCCAGGAATCCTGCTTGTCGGGAATACATTTTGGGGCCTTTCTGGGCACCTCAGAAAGGTGGATGGGGCAGAACTTACCAGCGAAATTTGTGTTCGATGTTGAATGGAGGGGCCAGGAGTAGTGAAGGGCCTTCCCATGTCGGAGCAGTGTGAAGAATGGGTGGGGGAGGGGAAAGATATTGGTCTGTTGGAGAGTGGCCAGCTAAATATCTCTCCAGGTCAGGTCACAAGAAAGAATTGACGGCCTCTCCATTTGGGTTTCGGCACCATAATGTTGGGGTACATGGGGGCAAAGAAAACACAGCCTGATAGCAGGGAACAGGCTTTATTTAGAGAAAAACCCTGGAATAGTCATACAACCAAGAGGGAGCCCAAGAGAGTCAGAAAGCCCACCTCCTTACAGGTTATGGGCTTTTTATGGGGTAAGGAAGGGGGGAGGTACAGGAGTAGTCACGTAAGCTGCTGGTTGTTGTGCTAGTGGCCAGGTCATCTTGGGTCACGGCAGTGGTCAGGGGTGTTTTCTTCCTTTGTTCCGCTGTTCTCCATCCATCTCCACCATGATACTGTGTCCAGACCTCACAGTCAGACCTCTCAGTGCCCACAGCAAAGGGATGATACAGAATGTTTATGATACAGGAAAATATATGTACATATGAAAAGAGATATAAAATTAGATATGGGTAGCCAATTTCGCCAGCAGAACCCTTTTTAAAGATGTTTCCTTCTCATCAACACTTTTTTACAACATATATTCTTGGCATATGTTCTTTGTCAAGAATAAGCTCACTATACTTTTGTGGGTTTGTCTCTATGTCTTCCATTCCATTCCATTTGTCTCCATGTCTGTTTTTTTTTTTTTTTGAGATAGTGAATCTTATATTTTCTGGATGAGACAAAAACTGCCCAGGAGAGGGACATGCAAGGATCACCTCCTGCCCTCATCACGTGCAAGGTTACGGCCTTCCCCCAAGTCAGTCGAGCAGAAAACAGTGGCCATGGTGATCAGAGAGAAAGAAAATGCCACTTCTGATAATGGAAGTCTCCTGTTCATTCTTTAAAATTTAAAACAATATTCTACCTACTTTGCCGAAATAGCAATAGGGCCAGACTTGATAAGATCACATGTGTGTAACTGATCGGTTGCCCCTTAGTGTGTTTACAGAATTTTACAATAATATAACCAACACATTCTCAAAAGTAGTCTCAACACCAGAAAGGGCAAACATTACATTTTCAATCTTGGGGGATTATTTTGAGGTTTCAAAGTGAATTGTTCAGAAAGAAATTTTACCAAGGTAACCATCTCTGGATCTCAGCTCTTTGGAGAGTTGTTAACTACAGCAAATCACTGTTCGAATATTGGAAAATTTCAAAGTATCTTTTACTCCCACAAAACCACAGCTCAACCTTTGTTCTCTCAGTAGTTAATGCTTACAATTAGAAAAAATACAACTAATGATTCAGCCAAAAAAAATTACATCCTTAAAGCTCAAACTACTACTATGAAATCCCCAAGTGAAATAGACAAAAGAATGCTGTGTAATAAGAAGCTTCAAGCAATTGGTAATTTAAGAAATTATTCAAAGATTCACCTCTATCTTCGCTGAGGTCCTCTGCTTAAATGGAAAGGGCTGTGACAGGAGAGATAATATAAAGGCAACGATTAGGAAAAATATCTTGGAAAAAGGAAGTATACTTCATTGATATAAAATATTGACATCTTACTTTGTGACTCATTATGAGTGACATGTAATGGTGAGGGGAAAAATTCAGTATCCAAGACTTGGTGTGTTTGTGAAAAAATGTCCTCCTTTCCCTATAACTATATATTCTGATGTTTACCAAAAAATCATAAAAACAAGGAAAAAACAAACACAGAAAAATAGCAGCAAAGCATTGCTTTCATGACCATGTAGTATTTGGGACTTGAAGATTCTGCATCAAGCTGAACAATAATTTACCCATGGGTTTAGCTATAATTCAACCCAAACTTTTGTGGCTTTTGACACCATGAAACAATAGATAGTGAGGGACCATAACATCCAAAATTGATCGTGATCAAGGGTTTATGCATTTTCTTGTCTCATAGAAGATACAGTTGCTAGTATTAGTGAGATGGCAACTAAGAAAAATAGAACCCCTTCTCTTACAAAAAAGGCACATCAGTAATTCCTTACCGAGAAAGTTATAGTAAAAAAATGTGATCAGAAAAATGTGCTGAAAGAATTGCTCAAAGAAGCCTCAAGAGGATAAAGGATTTCCTAATGTATTCTTAGTGATGGTTGTCAAACTGTCCAAAGAACCCTTGATCAGGCATGTGATCTTTTTGGTAGTTTTCATTTGTTGCAATAAAATATATCAGCAATTTTGAAGCTAGAAATTCTGTAGAGTCCATTTTATTAGGTATTTATTTTATTTATTTGTACTGGGAATTGAATCCAGGGGCATTCTAGTTCTGAGCTATACCTCCAGCTTTATTTATTTATTTATTTTAAAAATTTTATTCTTTATTGATTTATTGGTGCATTGTAATCATATATCTTGATGGGTTTCAGGGTGGTAGAAGTATACATGCACACATCGATCAATTAGTCCTCCCCCAGTTTCCACCCCCTTCCCTCCCCCTTTCCTCCTTCTTGTACTCAGCATAGTAGTTGACTTTAATACATTTGTGTATGTACATCCTGTGCATTAGGGTGTTTTCCTCTTTCCCATTCCAATCGTCCTCCATGAGGTTGCCTTCTTTATTCATCTAAGGTTTTCTCCTTCTTTGTCTGGAGTCCCTCCTATGCCCTATTCTCCCTAGCTTCTGCATATTAGGGAGAACATCTGACTTTTCACTTTTTGTGGTATACTAATCTCACTTAGCATAATGTTCTCTAATTCCATCCATTTGCCTGCAAATGCCACAATTTTGTTCTTCTTTATGTCTGTGTAAAATTCTAGTACTTATATATCCCATAGTTTTGTAATCCATTCATCTGTTGATGAACATCTTGGCTGGTTCCATGGTTTGACAATTAAGAATTATACAGCTATAATCATAGATATGTATGTATTATTCTGGTAAATTGGTTTCCATTCTTTTGGGTAGATACGTAGAAGTGGCATTGCTAGGTGATAAGGTAGGTTCATTCCAAATCTTCTGAGGATCCTCCACACTGTTTTCCAAAGTGGTTGCACTAATTTGCAATCCCACCAACAGTGTATTAGAGTTCCTACTCTCCACATCCTCGCCAGTATTTGTTATTGTTTGTATTTTTAATGATTGGCATTCAAATTGGTGTTAGGTGGAATCTCAGGGTAGTTTTGATTTGCATCTCTCTGATTGCTAATGATGTTGAACATTTTTTCATACATTTATTGGCAATTTCCTTTTCTTCTTTTCTGAAGTTTCTATTTAGTTCACTTGCCCATTTTTTGATTGGGTTGTTTGTGTTTTTATTGGTGAGTTACTTGAGTTCTCTGTATATTCTAGATATTAGTCCTCTATCAGAGGAGGAGCTGGCAAAAACCTCCCATTCTGTCGGTTCTCTGTTGACGTTCTTGATAGTTTCCTTTGTTGTGCACAAGCTCTTCAGTTTAATGCAATCCCATGTATTGATCCTCTTTTTAACATCTTGTGCCTTTGGGGTCTTGTTGAGGAAATTTTTGCCTGTGCCTATGTGTTGAAGAGTTGTATCTATGTCCTCTTCAAGTAGCTGCAAGGTCTCTGGTCTAATTTCCAGGTTTTGATCCATCTTGAATTGACTCTTGTGCAGGGTGAGAAAGTGGGGTTTATTTCCATTCTTCTGCATGTAGTTAACCAGGTTTGCCAACACCATTTGTTGAAGAGGCTATCTTTATTCCAGTGTATGTTTTTGGCTCCTTTGTCAAAAATCAATTGGCTGTAAGTGTGCTGATTTGTTTCTGATCCTTCTATTCTGCTGCATTGTTCTATGTGTTTGCTTTTGTGCCAATACCATGCTGTTTTTATTACTATGGCTCTGTAGTATAGTTTGAAGTTTTGTTTTGATGCCTCTTGCATGGTTCTTGTTGCTGAGAACTACTTTGGCTATTATGGGTTTTCTGTTGTTTCAAATGAATTTAAGGACTGATTTTTCTATGTATGTGAAGAATGACCTTGGCAATTGAATGGGTATTGTATTGAATCTGTAGATCACTTTTTTAAGAATGACCATTTTGATAATATTTATTCTGCCTATCCAAGAGCATGGGAGGTCTTTCCATCTTCTAAGATTATCAATTTCTTTTTCAATGTTTTATAATTTTCCTTGTTGAGGTCTTTTACCTCCTTGGTTAGGTTTATTCCTAAGTATTTTATTTTTGGGGGGGATATCCTGAGTGGAAATGTTTTCTGGATTTCCTTTTCAGTGAATTTATGGTTGGCATATAGAAAAGCTTCTGATTTTTTAAGACTGATTTTGTATCCAGACACTTTGCTGAATTTGTTGATAAGTTCTATAAGTTTTTTGTTCAGTTAGGTCTTCTAAGTATAATATCATGTCTGCAAATAGTGATAGTTTCATTTCTTCTTTTCCTCTTTGTACTCCTTTGATTTCCTTCTCTTGCCTTATTGCTCTGGCTAAAGTCTCAAGTACTATATTGAAGTGGTGTGGTGACAGTGGACATCCTTGTCTTTTTCCTGTTTTTAAGGGGAACTCTCATAGTTTTTCCCCATTCAACGTGATGTTGACTTTGGGCCTATTGTATGTTGCCTTTAAGATGTTGAGGCATTCTGCGCCACCTCGGCGGCCTCTGTGCCACCTCAGTGGCCTCTGTGCCAGGTACCAGACCCCGGCGTCCCCGCGCGTCACCTCGGCAGCCTCTGCGCCTGCCCTGGGCCTCGGACTCCCCCCGGCGTGTCGCGTCGGTGCGTTCTGCGCCTGCCCTAGGCCTTGGCGATACCCCAGTGGCCTCTGTGCCGCCTCAGCGATCTCTGCGTCACCTTTGCGGCCTCTGCGCCAGGCACCAGACCCCGGCGTCCCCGCGCGTCATCTTGGCAGCCTCTGCGCCACCTCGGTGGCCTCTGCACCAGGTACAGGACCTTGGTGTCCCCGCCCGTCACCTTGGCAGCCTCTGCATCTGCCCTGGGCCTGGGATCCCCATGTCACCTCGGCGGACTCTGCGCCAGCCCCAGGCCTCCGCGCCACGCCAGCAGCCTCTGCACCACCTCGGCGGCCTCTGCGCCACCTCGGCGGTCACTGCGCCAGGTACCAGACCCCGGCGTCCCCGCGCGTCGCCTCGGCAGCCTCTGCGCCTGCCCTGGGCCTCGGACTCCCCTCGGCGCATCACCTTGGTGTGTTCTGTGCCTGCCCTAGGCCTCGAAGCCAACCCAGTAGCCTCTGTGCCACCTCGGCGGCCTCTGAACCGCCTCGGCGGCCTCTGTGCCAGGTACCAGACCCCGGCGTCCCTGCGCTTCACCTCGGCAGCCTCTACGCCACCTCAGTGGCCTCTGCGCCAGGTACCGGACCCCAGCGTCCCCCCCGTCACCTCAGCAGCCTCTGCGCCTGCCCTGGGCCTCGGATCCCCCCCACCGTGTCACCTCGGTGGACTCTGCACCAGCCCCAGGCCTCTGCGCCATGCCAGCAGCCTCTGCGCCACCTCGGCAGCTTCTACGCCAGGTACCAGACCCCGGTGTCCCCACGAGTCACCTCGGCAGCCTCTGTGCCTGCCCTGGGCCTTGGACTCCCCCCGCCGCGTCACCTCAGCGTACTCTGCGCCCACCCCAGGCCTCAGCGCCACCCGAGCAGCCTCTGCGCCACCTCAGCATCCTCTGCTCCAGGTAACAGACCCCGGATTTCCTGCCCGTCGCCTCGGCACCCTCTGCACCTGCCCCGGGCCTCGGATTCCCCCCCATCACCTCGGCGGACTCTGCACCAGCCCCAGGCCTCTGTGCCACCCTGCAACCTCTGGGCCACCTTGGTGGCCTCAGCACCACCTCGACGGCCTTTGTGCCCACCCCAGGCCTTGGCTTCACCTCGAGGACCTTTGCGCCCACCCCAGCCTCGACTTCATCTAGGTGGCCCCTGCGCCAGGTACTAGACCCCGGCGTCCCCTCGCATCACGTCGGCAGCCTCTGAGCCTGCCCCGGGCTTCGGATTCCCCCTGCCACGTCACCTCGGCATACTCTGCGGCCACCCCAGGCCTCGGCGTCACCCTGACAGCCTCTGCGCCACTTCGCGGCCTCTGCACCAGGTCTCGGCGTCACCCTGGCATCCTCTGCATCCGCCCCAGGCCTCGGCATCACCTCGGCGGCCTCTGCGCCAGGTATCAGACCCCAGGGTCCCCACGCGTCACCCAGGCAGCCTCTGCGCCTGCCCTGGGCTTCAGCGTCACCTCGGCGACCTCTGCGCCAGAGCCCGAATACCCTCCGGCACCACCACCCAAGACCTTCGCGACTCTCCGGGTTGTTTCTGAGTCATGAAATGCCCCGGGGCTGACACCTGAGATCTAGGAGCACACACTGCCCCCTGGGACCCACGCACGATCCTCTGTGCCGTGCCACAGAACCTGTACACCCTTAGGAGCCCCTACTTGATACCTGGAGCCCGCACCTCCCACAGGCCCGTTTGAAATCCTCAGCACAGCGCATCAGAGCCTGGGCACCCTCTGGCGACATTGCCTGAGACCCAGAACACGTGTGCATCCCTAGGAGGCCAGGCGACCCCCAGCACCTGCTCCTTGGAAACAGGGCACCTTCCGGCACCAACACCCGTGCCTCTGTACCCACATCCAACACCGCGCCTCGAAGTGCTCCTCACGTGACAACACCTGAGCTCCGGACCCTGCATACCCTTCCACACACAATAGCACGCCCCAGCCAACCGGACAAGAGGGATCCACAGCCTGCAGCATACTGACCCAATTGAGACTACAGGAGCCATCAAGAGGTCTCATACACAGAAAGGAAAATGATGCAAAGGCAACAGAAACACAAAATGGAAAACACCGAAAATGCAAGAATGAAGAACAGTGAGGAAACAAGAATCACCCACAATGCATCAACAAGATCACTGACTCTGACCTGCAGGAAATGCAAGACGGAGAATTCCGAATTTTGATCTTCAGAATGATGAAAGGCCTCAAAGTAAGTGTAGAGGAGATGAAGGAGGAAGTTGAGGCTCTAAGGAAGAGCCAGAAAGAAACTCTGAACGAAATGAAGGCATCAATAAACTAATTAAAGACTGCAATAGAAACCAATGCTAGTAGGCTCGGCTACATGGAAAATAGAGGATCGCTCCTGGAAGACAGCTCATTCAAAACTGAGAACACAGTCAATGATATACAGAAGATATTACAACAACATGCACTGGCCATTCAAGAAATAAAAGACAATGCAAGGCGTCCTAATCTAAGGATAAAAGGCATTGAAGAAGGTTTAGAAGCACAGACCAAGGGTATAAGAAACCTCTTCAAAGAAATAATTTCAGAGAATTTTCCAAACATAGAGAAAGATATGGATATACACATACAGGAGACATATAGAACGCCGTTAAGACAGGACCAAAGAAAGACCTCCCCTTGCCACGTAATGATTAAAATGACTAACATAGAGGCCAAAGAAAGAATCCTAAAAGCAGTAAGAACAGAAGAAAGGGTAACGTACAGGGGCAAAACAATAAAAATCACCCCAGAATTCTCAAGTCAGGAATGCCAGGAGGGATTGGTACGAAGTACTCTGGACCCTGGAAGAAAACAACTTCCAACCAAGACTGAAATATCCAGCAAAGCTAACATTTGACATTGATGGAGAAATAAAAATGTTCCATGATAAACAAACATTTAAAGAATTCATGAGGACCAAGCCAACGCTACAGAAAATCCTGAAAGAAATAAACCACGAAGAAGGAAAAACAAGCAATCTTCAGAACCACAGGAGAGGTGAACTCCACCAGGTAGGCAACTAAACAAGGAGAGTTGTCACCACAGCAAATAGAAAATAAAACTCAAAAATGATAGGAAACAAAAATCATATCTCTATAATAACATTGAATGTCAAAGGACTCAACTCCCCAATTAAAAGGCACAGACTGGCAATGTGGATCAAAAAGCATAACCCAACTATATGCTGTCTACAAGAAACTCACCTTCTAGCCAAAGATACTCAT
>PVJS01045620.1:0-16161 GCA_004027185.1 Glis glis
CTCTCTCTCTCTCTCTCTCTCCCTCTCTCTCTCCCTCTCTCTCTCTCTCTCTCTCTCTCTCTCTCTCTCTCTCTCTCTCTCTCTCTCTCTCTCTCCCTCTCTACTTAGTGAGGCCCTCTGCAACTTCGTGAGACCCGGTTTCAGAATAAAGTATACAAAATAGGGCCGGGAGTGTAGCGCGGAGGTAGAACGCCCCTGGGTTCCATCCCCGGTACCGCAAAAAAAAAAAAAAAGATGACACGTGTTTTGGAAATGGATGGTGGTCAGGGATGCAAACCACGTGAAGGTGTTTAACAGCACCGAGCCCTGCTCCCGGAGTGAAGATGGTGAATTGCATGTTAGGTCTACACAGGACATGGGAGTTCAGAGGAAAGGGCTTGTGGGAAGATGTGGGTTAATGTGGTGTAAACAGATGGACCGATGGGAAGAGCGGGAATGTGGAGAGAAAGAAAGATGAAGGGAAAAAAACTCACCTGCGTCTCCGCAACCATAGTGCGAACCCCACCAAGATCAAACAGGGCACGAGAACGGCCAAAATGACCAGGCCCGTGGAGCTGGCTCGCCCTGCCATTGGGAGAGGGACACGGGGTGACTCTTCAAACCCAGACACTCATCCCCTGGCCGCCCCTTGCCAACCCGTGCTTCCTTCATCCTCTAAAGGACCTTTCTCTTCTTCCCTCTCCATCTCCCCTCTCCCTCCTCCCTTACCCTCTACTCTACTCCAATCTTTCTCTCCTTCTCCCTCCTCACCCCTCCCAGTCCCTCGCTCTGAGCCCGAGGACCCTCTCCCGCCTCCAGCCGGGCCCCGTCCTTTCTCACCCCAGTACAGGACGAGGTCCTGGCCTCCCAGGCTGCTGTGCTTCACCCTGCAGGTCAGCCCAGCCGCCTCCCCGGCCGCCACGTCCAGGGCCACTCGGAGATACCACGTCCCGTCTGCGTGGGGCAGGACGTCCCCTGGCTGAGTGCCCGGCAGCTCCTGCTCACCCCGCATCCACATCACCCACACGGGCTTGGGGTGGAAGCCGGAGACGTGGCACACCAGCAGCAGACGGCCAGGCCTGGGACTGGGGCCGCTGGACAGCCAGGCCTCGGGCTTCACTGGACAGGAAGGGCAGGCAGAGTGTCACCTTAGGAGGGCACCCAGAGCACAGGGCTCAGGAGCCACCCGTTAGCACACAGACCCCTTCGATCCTCTGGGAATAAAATAAATCACTGAGAGGCGGGCATGGTGGTACACGTCTATAATCCTAGTACTTGGGAGGCTGAGACAGGAGGATCAGATTCAAGGCCAGCCTCAGATTCAAGGCCAGACCCTGTTTCAAAATAATAAAATAAAATAGTGCCAGGGGTATGACTTGGAGGTAGGATGCCCCTGGATTCAATCCCCAGTACCACCCCTCCCCCAAAAAATAGGTATTGAAGAAGACTCTCTCCTGGGGTGCTCCTACTCTTGGGTCTAAAGAAGGTGGGAGACGGTGAATCAGAGCAGGGCTTACCTTGCCTCTGCAGATCCGCCTTGCCAGCCGCCAGGACGCCCAGGAGGAACCGGGGGCAGGTGTCATAGAGCAGCCTCTCCACGGTGTGGACGATGTACTGATACGGAGACAGCAGTGTGCACACGAGCTGCGCCCTGCTGCCGCCTTCCGGGGCCGGCACACAGGAAGAATTCCTGAAGCTCAGGAAGTCCTGTCCTCCCAAAGCTCCCCGCAAGAAACTCAGGATGGCACCCCCGGGGTGCAGCTCGCAGCCCGCGATGCCCTGGATCACAAAGGGGTCTGTGTGGAAGGGAAACAGAGGAAAGTTATTCACCAGTGAACAAGGAAGCAAGGTGCAAGTGTTGCAGCAGCAGACCAGGGGCTGGTCACAGAGTCCTCCATCCACGAGGGGCTAGTGCAGAGCCTGGGGCAGAGGTGTGGAGTCTGAGAGGGGCATGTGGAGCTGGGGAACGTAGGGAGAAGGGGCGGAAGCAGGGGGGGCCTGCCCCGCAGCAAGAGAGAAGACAGGTCCTGGGGATCCCCAGGGCTGAGGACGGTACTCACACTCTAACTGAAACTCCTGGACATGGGCCTGCATTTCTTGAATGACTGCAAAGTCATAGACCCGAAATATCTCCTCCACCTCGGCAACCTCCTTCTCGCTGAAGTTGCCCTTGGACCAGGGCTTCAGGAAGATGGCTTTGCCTTGGTCACTGTCCCAGCCGTGAATCTGCAGGTCACCCAGCCAGCCCGAGCCTTGACTTTGGGCCGAGGTGCTGTCGGCAAAGGATATAATTTGGAGGACATGGAAAGAGGTCGGTTCCTGGGAGGCTGCGAAGAAAGGAAGGAGAGATGCTAAAGAGAAAAGGAGAAGCAGGAGGGGAAGGGAAAGCATGAATACTGAAAAGATTCGGGAGCCAGCAGCCATGGCCCTGGTCTCCAATCCCATCTACTCATGAGGCCGAGGCAGGAGGATTCCAAGTTGGAGGCCAGCCTGGGCAACTTAGCCAGACCCCATCTCTAAATTTAAAAAACAGTAAGGCAAGATGTGTACATCAGTGGTAAAGTGGTCCTGGGTTCAATCCCCGGTATCACCACAAATAAAAACAGTATGCAGGGAACAAGACCCCAGGATCTGCAGAAGCATAAGGCCTGGGTATTGAGGGCCCCAGCCTCACCTCCTGCATGGGGGCAGAGGCTGGGGCAGGAGGCCACGGGTCCTCAGGGTCCCAGTGCCCCGGCATGAGTGCAGCTGCTGTGACCCAGGGCGGGCACCTACCCCAGCTCCTCTTACCTTTGTCCCAACTGTCACCACCGGGGAAGACAACCACCATCAGAACCAGTGGCAGCAGCAGCATGTCTCTGAGAGGACGTGGTGCCCTGCTGCCTGATCTCTGACCTCAGCAGCCCTCTTCCTCAGCCCCCTGCGGCCACTTCCTCTCTTCTAACTGACAAGGCCCTCCCTCATACAAATGGTGCATCACAGAAAAGACACGCCTCCCTCCTGGGGCCTGGGACGCCTGCTCACCTCTCATTTCCTCTCAGCCCTGACTTCTGCACTTTCTCCTACCTCCTTGACTTCCTTCAGATGACCTCAGAAAAACCCTTGTGTGACTCTGCAAGGTCATGTCACCTCCTTGAACCTGTATTTGCACATCTGTAAAAGAAGAATCCATATTGAACAATGGCTCAGCTTCCAGTCTGCAGGGATGCCTTTGCTTTATCCACAAAACTCCGCTTCCTCCCTCCACTGCCCTCTCCTCTTTCCCACAGTCACTCCCCCTCCCCAATATCCCCAAAGTCTGGGATTGAACCCAGGGGCATTCTACCTCCCAGATATACCCCCAGCTCTATTTTAATTTTTCATTTGAAACAGGGTCTCACTAAGTTGCTGAGGGTCTCACTACATTGTTGAGACTAGTCTCAAACCGATGTTCCCTCTTTCTTAACTCACCCTCTTCACCTGGTGTCTCTAACCATGCAGTCAAGCGTGTGTGTGTGTGTGTGTGTGTGTGTATTCATCTATGTGAAGGCAAAGCAATTTAAACACCTCCTGGACTATAGAACCACAGACCCAAATCCCCAAATCAGATATGATAGATAAATCCTGCAGTTTACAATACAAACAAAACTATCTTTCTCTATATCGATTTTTGAGAGGGAAACAGCATTTGCTACTGATATCTGACTCCGAGTCACTCCTGAACACTGGGGCTTTGAGTAATAAATATTCATGAGACAAGCAGAGCTCTAGGGGTTCTATAAGTAATACAGCCTCCCTCTACTTTTGCCATAACTCACAACCTCTGTCTACATCTAGGTCTTTCCTATTACCCTTTAAGTCATCATGGAGGACAAAGTAGCCTGTCACTTGCTCTGTTTTGGTTTTTTCGGGGGGGGTATTGAGGACTGAACCAGGGGCATCCTACCTCTGAGCTACACCCCCAGCCCTACTTTATTTTTTATTTTCAAACAGGGTCTCACTGAGTCACTTGGGCTGGTCTTGATCCTGCTATCCTCCTGTCTCAGCCTCCCAAGTACTGGGGTTCCAGGAGTGCTCCGCCACACCCAGTTGATTCAAAATTTTTAAAGAAACAAAAAAATGAAAACAATAGAAGGATGTAGGCAGATTGAAGAAGCAAACATTCAGCCTCAGACAGAGGGGCAGGAGTCTGGCTGTTCCCTCTCTCGCTGGTTCAGCCCCTGTCTCTCTCTCTCTCTCTTTCTCTCTCTCTCTCTCTCTCTCTCTCTCTCTCTCTCCTCTCCTCTTCTCTCCTCTCCTCTCCTCTCCTGTCTCTCTCCAGGAGATCTGTCCTCCACATGCATAGGTTGTCTTGACACCAGCCCCACCCTGAGGACCAGGTCTTTGGCTCTTTTTTCCTGACAATTTTGAGACATGTCTGCCCCGCTACCCTTCACATGTGAGTTTGCAAGTCCCTGTGTCTCCGTCTCTCTCTTCTCTTTGTGTTTGGAACAAGCTGGAAGGAGGCACCTCGCTGCGTTCATGTGTCAAGAGGGGAAGCTGCATTCTTCCTTACAGGTCTTGGGAGAAAATGAGGGAGATAAAGGAGACTGGACTTTCTCAGCTGAGGAAGGAGCACTTGAATGTGAAGGGGGGGGCTGCCATGATCTAAAACACTACGAGGAAGTCAGGAAGGAATAGAGTGAGAAAATCCATCAGGGTGACGATCAACCCAGTGTGGGGATGGTGGGGTTTTGCTTGCTGTGTTAGTTTCCACTACGCACATCCTACATGCAGGGAAGATGCCTTTGTCATGGCCTGACCCCCAAGGAGCTTAAAAATAAAAAGGAGAAGAAGTGCTCTCTGGGTTCAGAGGAGGAAAAGACTGCCTCCCTGCCCTGGAAGATCTCTAGAGGAAGGGGCGTCCGGCTCGGATGGTTGAGTACCAGTGAAGAAATGGAGATGCCATGCCAGACCGAGGTACAGAAATTAAATCGGTTTATGTTAACAAGTGGTCATGAGCCAAAAAGAGCAGCATGTTAATGGACCGGGGGAAGAATGACATCACCTCCCGGTCCTCAGCTCCAAGGCTGCTGGGTCCTCATTACAATGGCGGAGGCAGGGCAAGCCACGCTGTCTCCTGGGATATCCAGACAGGAGCCGTCAAAGGAAAGAAATGGGAGAAGCCCTGACGAGCTGGCACGTGGTGACTGCGGGGAAGGTGGAGTCGTCAAGAGAGAAGAGCCGAGATGTAGCAAGGGGATATGAAACGAGAAATTGGGGATAACTTCCATTGCATTAGGTACCTACGTGAGAACACCAATGCCAATCTCAATATTCTGTGTGGGGAAGGGAGGAATGAGGAGGGAGCCAGGGGAGAGCCCGCCAAGTGGTATGCGCATGTACGTCACTGTCCCTATGAACTACGTTATGATGTGAGACTATACTGCACCAATAAAAGTATAAAAAAAGAAATCGGGATGAGGTACGAGACTCGCCAGCCCTTCCTAAATTATAACATGAGGACTATCGGAATGATGGAGGGCATTATCACTGCCAAGTCGATCAGGTTCAAGGGACGGCGGTGTCCTGTGGATGTTAGAGACACGCGTGGATGTCATCGCAGACCCGCTGCAGAGACTACTCCATCCATCGATTTCCTTACCTAACAGGTGCATTGGGCACGAGCCACATCGATCAACCTGTTTTAGTCACTCTGTTCCCACCCCTGCTCAAAGAAGGACCCTCATCTCCCCCCAAATCTCTTGCACCCATGTGACCCTCTCTTCCACCCCATGAATCGCCTGTCTTCACTTCGTCCTCCCATCCATCACCTAGGTCTGGCCTCACCAAACATCCGTCTGTCCCGCGATTAGGCTGGAGACCACCCACTCACTCTTCTGACACCCAAAATCTCACCCCAATAGAGGATGAAGTTCTGGCCTGAGACCGCGGTTGTCCACGTGACAAGACAGGCTGATCATCTCCTCTGCTGCCACATCCAGGGTCACACGGAGACGCCGTGTCCCGTCAGCGTTGGGAAGAGGAACATCTTGTTTAGCCCTGCTCTCCTTTATCACCCACATCCACATCTCCCAAACAGGGTTTGGGTAGAAACCAGGGACGTGGCACCCCAACAACAGACGGCCAGACCCAAAGGCTTTGGGTCTCACTGCAGAGAGCGTAAAGGGGTCAGATGTGGCCACTTTTGCTCAGCTTAGGAGCACGTATTTCCACATTAATATGTACCGTTATTCCAGGCGTGGTGGTGCACGATTGTAACCCCAGTACTTGGGAGGCTGAGACAGGAGGATCACAGGTTCACAGCCAGCCTCAGCAACTTAGTGAGACTCTCAGAACTTAGTGAGACCCTGTTTAAAAATAAAAAGCATAAAAAGGGCTGGAGGTGTAGCGCAGAGGTAGAATGTCCGTGGGTTGCAGCCTTGAGCAACCCCTCTTCTCCTGATCCTCTTCCTTGTCCTAAGTTTGCAGGGGAAGGGCGAAACCCACCTTGTCTCTCAACATCCATCTTTGCTGTATCCAGGAGTCTGAGGACAAATCGGGGCAGGTGTATGTGCTGGGGTTGTGCACTCCCTCCTTCATGCCTTCCTACTGGATGATGAGCTCACTGGCCTTCTGGGCTTGACTCCTTCCTTCTGGAGCTGGTACCCAGGATGAGTTCTAGAACAATGGATGAGGTCTGGATGCGATGAAATGTGACGTGTTCCTGGACCACCACGGGGAGAAGGAGGTGAAGCAGTGTTAGGAGAACAGGAGAGGCAAGATGGCAGAGAGAAGACTGGGGACGGAACCACCGTGTGACCCGGCGGTGCCACTCCTGCGCCTCCCCAAGGAACCGAAGTCAGAATGCGACCGCGATCCGTGCATGTTCATGTTTATAGCGGCACAACCCACAAGAGCCCAATTATGTCACCAGCCTAGGTGTCTGTCAACACATGAACGGATAAGGTAACTGTGACATAAACACGCAATGGAATTTTGCTCCACCATAGAGAAGAACGAAATTATGTCGTTTTCAGAGAAATGGATGGAACTAGAGAATATGGTGCTGAGTGAGATCAGCCAGTCTCGGAGAGTGAAGGGTCGTATGTTTTCTCTCATATGTGGAAGCCAGAGAGAAAATAGGAGAGAAAAGGAACGTCAGATAAAAGAGGAGAGATTCCCGTGGAATGGGAGAAGGGGACTGCGGGAGGCAGGTGGGAGGGGAGGAGACGTGATGAGGGAAACAGTTCGAATAATGCTGTGTGCGTATTTAGAAGTATTAATATCAATTTCAATAACATGTACAGGGAAGGGGAGGGAACGGAGTGGGAGGACCCAGGGGGAACTCACCAAGTGCTTTGCACGTGTGTGTTTCTATCTCTCTGAACCTCATTATGTTGTATAATTACAATGCACCAATAAAGGCATATTAAATTTTAAAAAGATGACAGAGAGAAAATGGAAAACACCAGTTATCAGAGAAAGAAGCATCATGACTAGCTCAGCTACGGCATTGTCTTCACGCAGGGCCCGTGCTCTGTCGCCATCCTCTAAAAGAAGAATCTGGCGGGGAGAAGGTGCTCGGCTTGTCAGCACTCTGGGATTCTTAGTGCTTCATCATGGGAAAGTCACCAACTCCACCCAACGGGCAGCCAACAGAGATGAATTTACCGTCCACATTGTCCCTGCCTGGGAGAACAGCAAGCCAGGGAAGTTGTCGACACAGCATGTCATGTGCAGATGTCTCCTCCTTTCTCATCTTGGATGTCTGACTTCAACCAGCCTACCTTTCTGCATCTCTGTTCTGACTTCTTCTTCTACCCACAAGTTTCTCCACTGGCCGCTGATGGCGCCTTCCCTCAGCCCTGGGCCTCCTACTCTATTTCTCATTTCCCCTCCAGCTCCGAACTAACGCCGTCCTCTCCTCCCTGGCTTCCAGCTGCCTCCCTTTTCAATATGCTTCGTCCTTTTTCTTACGTTCCTCAGCTTACGCGGTGAAAATAGTCTTGGAGCCAAGAAGCAGGGGATGTCGAATGTGTCTGTTCCCAGTCGCTTCTGTTGGGATGGAGAGGGGAGTGTGAGGAGATGGAAGGCAAGGTACAAGAAGCATCTGCTACCATTGTGTTATTTGGACAAATAAAAAAATATGTGCATGGATCGCAGGTTCAAGGCCAGCCTCAGCAACTCAGCAAGACCTTGTTTCAAAATAAAAAGTAAAAACAGGGCAGCTTTTCTCCACCGCGCTCTGCCGCCATGATGTTCCTGCCTTGGAGCCGGCTGACCATGGACTGACCTCTAAAACCTGAGCCAAATTAAGCCTTCCCTCCTCCAGGTTACTCTTGTCAGGTATCCTGGTCACGGCAGTGAGAGGGTCACTCACCCAGTGTGTAACTCATGTATTGATTTTCCCAGTATTGAACCCCACGTGCAGTGACCTTAATCACAATTATGGACTGAATATGTGTGCTCCCCCGGAAATGCATAATATGTCGAAGCCCCAACCCTCAGATATGAAGCAAAGGGTCGGGACTACCCTGGGGGAGCCCGGAGCTCTTCCTGTGTCACCAGGTTCCCCAAGACCCCTCCTCTGTCCCCGCTGGTGTGCAGGTCACAGGCACCCTCAAGTTCCCTTTTTGTGGGATTTCCCCTGAATCTGCCTTTGCCCCCTGAGAGACAGAGCATCTCCTGAGGATGCCATGTCCCCACCCCACACAGTGTCACACTCAGCTCCGTCATCCCTGCCCCAGCAGTGGAAACCTTGCCCTCTGCCCACTTCCCTGTGAGAGAAAGCCCACAGCCGCCTGCAAGCACATGCCTCTTTCGGGGCTTTTTGTTTCCCCTCGGCACTGCTTCAAGCCCTTCCTGGCTTCCAGCAGCAGTTCCTGTCTCCAGCTTCTGTCTTCTTCCCTCTCGCATCTGCAGCATGGCGGCTAAGTCCCACCTGGGAGCTCGGATGTGCTCCGGGTGGACCCCTCAAACCAGCATCAACCCCCGCCGCCACAGGACCGGATTGGAGGAACCTGCTACACCGTGACTCCATTCCAGCTTGAACACTCTTCCGCCTGGTCCGTTCCTGTCTGCGGGGTCTTTCCTTTCTCTTTGCTGCTCCTAGTCTTCACTCTTACTTTCCTGTGTTCTCTTCTTACTCTCTATTTACTCCTTACCTGAGTTGCCTGGGTCTCCTCCTGTCTATCTTACACCAGTTCCCCTTGAACTCCCTGCCCATTCATGCTAAGCCCTGCTGCGGCCCTGGCTACATTTTTTTATTGTCTTTTTTGTTTGTTTGTTTGCAGTACTGGGGATTGAACCCAGGGGTATTCTGCCTCCGAGCTACACCCCCAGCCCTATTTTTTCTTTGTTTTTTGAAACAGGGTCTCACTAAGTTGTAGAGGGCCTCACCAAGTAGCTGAGGCTGGCCACGAACCCGGATCCTCCTGTTTCAGCCTCCCAAGTACTGGGATTACAAGCGTGCGCCACCATGCCCGGCTCCTGGCTAAATTTTGAAACCTAAAGAATTGCCTCAGATTTTGTATATAAACATATGAACCATGGGAAAACACTTTTAATGCTTCTATTGGTGCATTAGTTATACATCCTAGTGAGATTTAAAGTGAGACATTCATGTATGCACACATCACTGGGTGTGTTTTTCCCCACATCCCCCACTCTCCTCCCCCGTAGTGAGATTCGTAGTGATACCTTCATACATGAACATAACACTATCTGAACCGCTCCTCCGCCAGGCCTCCTCCATCCCTCCACACCTCCCTCTCCTAATCCTCTCCCTCCGTTTTACTGGAACCTCTCCTCCTTTATCTCAAGTCCCTTTTGTTTCCTGTTTTCTCTCTCTAGCCTTCACATATGAGAGAAAACACAACCCTTCACTTTCTGAGACCGGCTGATCTCACTTAGCGTCACATTTTCTAGTTCTAGACTTTTACAATATCTATTACTACCAAATTTTTAACAATAAAGTGCACACAATTCACCGTGGCCAAATTATGGAACCAACCTAGGTGTCCATGAACAGATGAGTGGATTACAAAATTGTGGGATATACACACAATGGAATTCTACTCAGCAATAAAGAAGAACAAAATAATATCATTTGCATGAACGTGGAAGGATCTGGAGAACATTATGTTAAGCGAGATCAGCCAATCACAAAAAAAGAAGGGACATATGTTTTCATTAATATGTGCAACCTAGGGAGTAGTGGGGACACACAGGGACTCCGGTTGATAATGGAGAACCCTCAGTGGGGCAAGGGAAGTGGTACAAGGAAAGGGGGAGGGCAAGAAAGAAGCGAATTCAGTGGAATTACTATATAAACAATATATACTTGTGAAAATATACCAACATCATTCTCAGTACTTCATACAGGTGGCGGAAGGCGGGGGGGGACACTAAGAGCTGCGTGCATGTATGTTAACATCAAATAGATATTCATTGTGATGTGAGACTCCAATGCACCAATAAATGCATGTTAAAAATAATAAAGTGCACAGATCAAAGGATGTGGAATGCTACTGAATTTCTCACGCATTTTTCAAGTGCTTTTGTTATATCTCCACGTATCGTCATGCCCCTGCACCCTCGAGTCATTTCCTATCTATACTCATCATTTGCAGCTTATCAATGGGTTTTTTAATTATTTTTCACCTATTTCATATGCTTGGGAAATCCTCCAACATATAACCTGTTTTAAGATGAAAAGATAAGCATTTGGAAAAACACAAATTAATAAGCCTATTTCACCTAGCATAGATCTGAATTTATACTACTAAGCGTTAGTGGAAAATATTCACATTTCTTACCTTATTTAAAATGGCTTGACTCATCACATCAGAATCAAGTCACATACTCCTAATTGCTTAGTTTGTGTTTTGTATCCTAAATAACGTGCTACAGTAGCTGCTGTTAATGTTAGTCATCTGTCCAAACGTTCTGTCACGATGTTAAAATTTGCTGTGACATTTGCCAGATAAAGAGAATACTGATACATTTTATTGGATGATGCTGTGAATACTTGACCTTCTTCTACCAAAAACTGAGTCACCTATACTATGTTTGCCCCCATACATGTCAATATTGTCATATAGATCCTTTACATGAAAAGTGTATAAATAATTTGGAACCCAGACTGATGTTAATCTTCCTCTCTATTTATTCAGAGGCATTGTCAATCCAGAATCACTGTGCTAATTCCAGATTTAAAGTGATTTAGAACTGTCTTATCATCTCTGCAAGAGTTACCTCCTGCTTACTTACTTCCAGGATGCAATCCCTTACATTTCCAACTTAAAATATGGGCTCCAAGTACATCTTGGAAATTTTACAAATCTGCAGAAAGCTTCCCTGCGCAGTCCACTAAGCTGCCTCTGATGAATCAGCAGGCACCCCTAGGGGGAAAGTAGCCCCAATACAGACCTCACGGCTCTTACCTGATTCTTTCTTCTCCCCGATACTGGTCCAGTGATTCATTCTCCTTTGTTGGTTCTTCAGCGCCTTGCAGCAGACTTTATATTTTTCTTGCTTTTCCTAGCTTTGATAAGACAGTTAGAAGCATGTAGTCTAACAGTTCTAGAGACAGAAGCCTCCTGTTTTCCTTTTTTGTTGATTCCTGTGTGTGTGTGTGTGTGTGTGTATGTGTGTGTGTGTGTGTGTGTTACTCAGAATTGAAACCAGAGGCATTCTATCTCTAAGCTACACCCCCAGCCCTATTTTATTCTTTTTTTTTTTTGCGGTACCGGGGATTGAACGCAAGGGCGTTCTACCTCCGCGCTACGCCCCCGGCCCTATTTTTTATACTTTATTTTGAAACCGGGTCTCACGAAGTTGCAGAGGGCCTTACTAGGTAGAGAGAGAGAGAGACAGGGAGAGAGAGAGCGAGAAAGCTGAGGCTGGCCGCGAACCCGGATCCTCCGGTCTCCTCCTCCCAAAGTACTGGGATTACAAGCGTGCGCCACCACGCCCGGCTTACTCTTTTATTTTGAAACAGGGTCTCCCTAGGTTGCTGAGAGTCTCTCTACATTGCTAAGGCTGGCCTTGAACATGTAATCCTCCTGTCTCAACCTCCCAAGTACTGGGATTACAGGAAGGCACACCACATCCAGCTTTTACTTTGGATTAAACTCAGTGAAGTGAGTTGTGGAATATCTCAGTCTATCATTTTCCCAGAAGCTCACTTGGATAGCTGCCATGCCTCTCTTCCTATAAATGTCGGAGTGGCTAGTTGCATTTTTCTCCCCTGCTTTAGGAAATACAGATACAAATGAACTTACATACCAATACCTTGGGTGTGATGTCCAAAATCTGATCTTGCGTTAGCAAAAAATCAAGTAGGCTGGGCGTGGTGGCGCACGCTTGTAATCCCAGTACTTGGGAGGCTGAGACCAGAGGATCCGGGTTCGCGGCCAGCCTCAGCTACTTAGTGAGGCCCTCCACAACTTCGTGAGACCCTGTTTCAAAATAAAGAATAAAAAATAGAGCTGGGGGTGTAGCTTGGAGGTAGAATGCCCCTGGGTTCAATCCCCAGCACTGCAAAAAAAAAAAAAAATCAAGTAGGCCACAAAGGTGACTAGAATAAGAAAAATCAAGAGCTATGAGTGAAGGTTTTGTAATCAGGGCTGTCGACGTGGGCTCCGTGTGCAGCTGACACGCAGGAGTCACTGGCCTCAAATTGGGCTGCCCGGGACAGAACATTCAAACTAACAGAATCTTCTAAAAGGCATGGCTATGTTTGTCTCTCTTATAAAAAAAGACTGGAAGGAGGCAAAAAAGAAAAAGGCTGTTGGGGTGTTCCGTGGTATCAGGAACTTGGTCCGTGGTCTCCTCTTTTGCTGGGGGAGTTGTTCGGGTTGGACTTTGCTTTGTTTGGGTCTTCACCATGCTTGATCCTCACTCCGAAGGTCATTCCTCACTGGGAGATGGTTACAAGTTCTTTCCATCAAAGTCCCCAGCAACAGAGGGGAACAGGGTGGAGCCGCCCACTCGCCAGGGTTTCAGATGATCTTCACGGGGGTCATGCCCTCCACGGCTCAGACACAGGACCAGAACTCTCCGAAAGGTTTCCTCTATTTGGTTGATTGAGCTAAGAAATGTAGCTTTTATTTTGCCCAGCTAATAAATGGGGGTGGGGGTTGATTTATTCTAGAAGAAGTGGAAAACACCTGGGCATGGTGGTGCCCATGTAATGCCAGTACTTGGGAGGCTGAGACAGGAAGATTGCAGGTTTGAGACCAGCCTCAGCAACGTAGCAAGACTCTCAGCAACCTAGCAAGACCCTGTTTAAAAACAAAAAAATAAAAAAGGGCTAGGGGTGTATCTCAGAGACAGAGTGCCCCCTGGGTTCAATCACCAGTACCACAAAAGGAAAAGAAGAAGGGGGGAAGGAGAAGGAGGAGGAGGAGGAGGAGGAGGAGGAGGAGGAGGAAGAGAAGGAGAACATTATTCAATGCACCAAATAGTTTCTCTTCTAAGGAGCCAATGGGAGACACTTCATTGTGGCCTTAGAACCCGGAAGCTGTATTTCTCTTGGACAACTTATTGTCTGTATCTTCTAGACTCTGGGAATAGGTAGCTGGGCCTGGCCTCGTCATCTTAGGGTCCTCCAAAAATTTGTGACCCACATCTAGCCAGTGTATAAGGTATCATGACACTTTGAAAAAAATCTATTCCAAGGCTTTTTTTATTTTATTTTATTGGCCATGTCTTTCCCTGGACAGTGTAGAGTGTGTGTGTGTGTGTGTGTGTGTGTGTGTGTGTGTGTGTGTGTGTGTGTGTGTGTTACTGGGGATTGAACCCAGGGTCATTCTACCTTTGAGCTCCACCCCCAGCCCTATTTTTTATTCTTTATCTTGAAATGGTCTCACTAAGTTGCGGAGGGCCTCACTAAGTAGCTGAGGCTGGCCGTGAACATGCGATCCTCCGGTCTCAGCCTCTCAAGTACTGGAATTACAAGCGTGCACCACCATACCCGGCTACAAGCATCTTTTTGTGGTCTATTCAATCCCACATTTTTGTGCTCTTTGTTAGTGATTAAAATGACCCCAAAGCATATTGCTGAAGTGCTATCTAATGTTCTTAAACCCAAGAAGGCTGCAATATGCCTTCCAGAGGAAATGCGTGTGTTAGGTGAGCTGTGTTAGAGTTACAGTGCTGTGGGCTGAGAGTCCAGTGTGTATGAATCAACAGTAAATCAGGAAAGGAGAGAGGACATTTGCTCATTAGGAGGTGGGGCTACTTTGGAAAGTAACATCTATAATTCTATGAAAAAGCAACTAAAGTTGTGGATTCCTGCGGTGACAACAGATTTTTTTAAGTATAGTAGACAGCACTGTCATGAGGCTGAAAACCAAAGAAATTTGTGATCAAATTATTCCAGATCAGGAAAATGTTAAATACTTCTCAAGTAATGTTCCAGTGTAAAAAAAATACTGCATATAATGAGGTGTGTGTGTGTGTGTGTGTGTGTGTGTGTGTGTGTGTGTGTAAGATTTTTTTTGTACTTGGGATTGAACCCAGGAGCATTCTACCACTGAGCTACACCCCCAGCCCTATATATATTTTTTTTGTGGTACTGGGGATTGAACCCAGGGGTATTCTGTCTCTGAGCTACACCCCCAGTCCTATTTTTTATTCTTTATTTTGAAACAGAGTCTCACTAAGTTGCAGAGGGCCTTACTACGTAGGTGAGGCTGGCCGCAAACTTGTGATCCTCCTGTTTCAGCCTCCTAAGTACTGGGATTACAAGCATGCGCCACTGTGCCGGCTGTGTCTCAAATGTTAATGCACCTGTGAATCTCCTGCTGATTTTGTTAAAATGCAAATCATAACTCAGTAAGTATGAGATCAGGTCCCAGATCCTACTTTTCTAACAAGCTCCAATGTGATAACTCGGGTGCTAGATCCTGAGCCACCCTGAATCTCGGGGCATCCTGCTCGCTTCGCTCCAATAGCTCGCTGTAATTCAATAACAAAGATGGGGAGAGGCAAGACTGTGTTGCGCCTCCCGAGCTCAGAGAAGCGGCGAGGGAACCAGGCAGACCTTGGCCAACCGAGAAGACTGAGCAAGGGGCATCAAATGTCTCAACCACACACAGTTGTCAGGAAGGCAGAGGGCTTTTAAGAAGTGCAAATTCAGCATACGTTCAACACAGATTTTTATTAAGAATATATTGCATGCAGGCAAAACACTTCTCCAGGGATACTAAATATTAAAAAGATACTAGATATTAAAAAGATGTGTACTTTGCTGTCGGGGTTCTGAAAAGTGGAACGGGGAAAGGAATCCATACGCGACTGCCGTGGAAGACAGACCGCAGTCAGCCAGAGGCCGCTGAATGATGGAGAGAGAGGCTGCGGGCTGGGAATCAGGGAGCCGGCATCTGAAATGTGTCCCGAGGTGCATTCACATCCGGCCCAGTGGAGCTTGTTAGGTCCCAGTTCCATTCAGAGTTAACATGCGAATTTTAAAGTCCCAGAACCCAGGTCAGAAAGAGTCCTGCAGAATTACATGTTTAGCTTATATTGACAACTGATCATTAGTAAGCAGAATGCACCACAGAAGCTTCCCCAGGAGAGCCTGCAGGATGCGCGGCCACGAGGTCATGTTGAGGTCCAGGCGGAGCACTCACGGGGCAGGTGGGTCCTCATTTGCAAGGGAGAGCCCTGCACGGAGCGTGCTCGCCACGCATCCTACCAAGAACCAGAGGACAACCCGCGCCATCAGATCTCCCTGGGGTGAAGGGGAGAACCCCGAAGGAAGAGGGCAGGGGCCTGGGAAGAAAGGGGAAACTGAAGGGGGGGATGCAAAAGGAGACAAAGAACTCACCAGCGCTTCCAACCCCAAAGCGCGAGTCCTGTCAGCAGAGCCAGGGCCACCACCACCGCCAAGAAGATCAAGCCCAGGGGACGGTGCTGCACTGCAGACTCTAGTGACATCCAGTGGTGTTTGAATCCACTCCCCGTTTTACCCCATCTACTCCCTGATTCATGGCATTCTCCTGGGATTCTTTCATTTCGAGTGTCTAGCTCAACAGTGGCCTCTCTTCCTATGTTTTCTCCCAGCCCTCTTCAGAGATGGACCCTTCTGCCGGGCGTGGTGGCACACGCTTGTAATCCCAGTACTCTGGGAGGCAGAGACCGGAGGATCCGGGTTCGCGGCCAGCCTCAGCTCTCTCTCTCTCTCTCTCTCTCTCTCTCTTCCTCTCTCTCTCT
>PVJS01045621.1:0-16160 GCA_004027185.1 Glis glis
AAAGGGAGGGAAGGGGGAGGGAATAGGGTGGGATTGGAGGGAGGGCTAAATGAGCAATGTGTGCATGCATGATGTTGGTACCCTGACATATATCAAAATGTATAATTACAATGCACCAATAAATGAACATAAAAAAACATTGGATGACAATTTGTCACAGAATTTTTGAGTCAATGATAATAGACTGATAATAATGTCTTTTAATAATAATATTAAGTTCTGTCCTGAAAACAACAGGACAGAAATGTATGACTTTGCTTCATAGTGAATAGCAAAAGATAAGTCATCTCAATATGTACTTGGCATAGGAAATAATTTTATCTTCTGCTATACTCATTCAAATACAATCCAAAGAATGAGAAAGTTGATTGATGTTTATTTGGTTTTAACTAAGGGCATTTCAGACTTTGTATGTTTATGTTTATTCATTCTTAGCAATACTTATTGCTTTTTTCTGTAGAGAAGTATTGCTTATTATACTATCATACAGTTCCAGAAAATATATAAATCAGTTTTATAATATTTTATAATATTAGTGTTCTCTTGATAACATCTTATAAATGCAATAGAAAATATTTATTAATCCCATCATTGAATTATATTATCAATAAGCATATCTCTTGATAAAATTTAATTAAATCTAAATAAATGAAATAATTATTCTAAGGATACTTTGTTAGCATTTCTAATGAAAGAGGATTTTTACATCTTTTTGCAATTGGTCTTTTAAGTAAATCTTAGTCCATTATACCTGAGAGCATAATAGTATTTCACAAGTTCAACCTGTGATGTTAATATATAGTATGCAAATACTTTGCAAAGATAACTCCAGGACACTGAAATCAAGCTATCAATGAGTGCAGTGCATAGCAAGCCAGTTCATGAGACACCGATCCTGTGTAAATGATATTCAAAACTTCAGTGGTAAATACTAATTTTTCATAGTCTTAATACATGATATATGTAGTTCATATCCACTAATTTTGTCCATTGGAATATCATTATTTTATAAATTCATATTTCAGTATATTAATAGCTTTGTCTCATACTATATCTTTAAATGCATCTCAAAATCATGAAACCATATAAGAAAGAAGAATTTGGAAAGCAGGGGAAATGTTCATAGGTAAGCCAAAGTAAAGATATTAAGAGTAAAGGAAGCAGGTGGAGGATGTAAATAAACTGTTGTTACTGATAAAAGTCCACAAGTGAGTCTATGAATCGTGGTAACTTACCTTTTACAGACATGTAAAGTCTTAGTAAAAACCAGATAGACTATCTATATTGAAATGTAAGCATATTACTGGAAAATATGTAGAAGTACACCTAAGTACACGTATTCTCATAAGGGTTAATTTCTATAACATGTATTGCAACCATTGGTTTTTGGGTCCTCACATCCAATAGTTTGGATGACATTATGACATAGTTCTATCTGGGAATATTTTAGTCTGTTATATTTATATTCCTTGTCAGTGTGATAACCCAAACCTCTCTCTCCTACCCTGATTTCAGTGTGTGTGTGTGTGTGTGTGTGTGTGTGTGTGTTGTGTATATGTGTATTTAATATGTTTTTCTTTTAAACCATATATACTTATATCTCTATATATGTAGATATATAGAGAGAAGTTATGTAGAGGCAGGTATGGATAGACAGTGATAGAAAGGTAGATGAAGACTAAAGGATCAGAGCAGATAAAATATAACCTTATGTGTTAATTCAAAACTATTGTGCAAATACTTCAACTGAGGAAACTCATAACACAATTATTGTTGTTTTCTATTTCATTATTTGTTTCAAAAGTGATTTGTAAAATATAAAGAAATTTTGTGCTCTAAGAGGGTCTTAAAACTGTGTATCAGTATTTAAATTATATTTAGAAATATATGATCAACAAATCACTCATAAATTACATTCAGTGAATTCTTCATATAGTTTAAAGTTAATTTAAGTTCTTTCTGACATGCTATTAGATGAGCCTGAAAACAGAGCTATGTGGAGAATTGAATTAAGAATTGTCTCTTTTTAAAAATAATGTCTAGACACCAAGTGATAGTATTCCCACTTTTCCTCATCAAAGTCATACAGGTAACTTTAGTAATAGTATTAGAATGCTTAAGAAATTCTCACATTCCCATGATATAAAGAAAACATGGGGGCTGTGGATGTAGCTCAAAGGTAGAATGCTTGCCTAGCATATGTGAGGCCCTGGGTACAATTCCTACCACTGAAAAAAAAATAATAGCATGTAATATACAATGTAAAACATAATATACAGTAACAATAAATATATAATCCTTTAAAATTATGTTGCACATATATATTAGTAATAAATATATAATACATTTATAATATTTTATAGTTATACAAACACACACACATATATATGTATATATATATATATATATATATATATATGTACATTAGGTATCACAAATTATTCAAAAGGTCTATGAAATTTGTTAGGTGTTAGTGTCCAAACAGATAAATACATGGTAACTCAAGTACCAAATAAAGCTCTATGACTAGGGAAAGGCCTGTTTTAAATATTGAGTTTACATCATTGTACATAATAATGTACACTGTTTATAAAATTGTACATAACAATATGTACTACTATACTTAAATGATACTCAGTCCTGAGTTTTTTCTCTCACTTATACTAAAAGGGTGTCTGAGAAGCCCACCAAACTTAATCTGACATGCTATCATCCTGTGACATAAGATCAAGATTAAAATTATGCAGAGTGAAAATCCATTAGCACTTTTCTAGCCTGGTTGTTAATGATCTATAGTTATAAAATCACACATCAACCATTTACATACTTAAACGATTTACATGGAAAAAGTTTTGTTAAGCTAGAATGACATCACATCCATTGTATGAATCCAGAAATTATTCATAGGAATTTACTTCTAATTTAGAACTAGTGATCTAGAAATGAAAGTAGCTGTCCTTAGAATTTTTTCTGGTGTATGCAAATTAGATAGCTTTTTTCTTTGACATATTTAAGAAAACAGAAGTGATAGGTGAATTAAGAGAGCAAATCGATATAATTACAACAGAAGTTAGAAAAATTATAGATGTGATGAAAGTGAAAAAAATTAGTTTCTTTCACAGTTTATAAATAAAAGGCAACTCATATATTTTATTTAGGATATCTTATGTGATAGCCCACACAAATAATTTAGTTATTAAATATTTCTAATAATAAATATATTTAAAGTGCATGTGTATATTTATCCCAGTATACATGTCTATACACACATATTCAAATATTGAGATAAAAATATGAAGGCTTTAAGGACCATTATAATTTTGCCTAATTAGACACACAGCTATAGAACTAAGCCACACTTAGCAGCAAAATTCAGATCCCTTTTACAATCCCATACTGCCTCACAAAGATCTTCTAACATATAATTCCTTAATAGTTAAAATAACTTTCTAAAATTCACCCTTGTAATTTCATTTTATTTTACTTTTCAGTACTGAGGATTGAACCCAGGTGCACTGAGGTACATCGCCAGCCTTTTTTTATTTGGAGAAGGATCTCCCTCCCTAAATTGCCTAGTTTGGCCTTCAATTTATGATCCTGCTCCATCAGCCTCCCAAGTAGCTGAGATTACAAGTGGGTGCCATTGCGCCCCACAATTCCTTTCATTTTATGCAGGAAATAGAAACAATATATACGACTTTTCTACTACTGCACAGACTGCTTCTATTGCAGTAGGCAACACATACCACTGTGGTTTAGAAGCCCCATGTAGGTTCTCACATATCAATCTCTTGTAGCTTTTAAACAATTAAGCAACTGTAGTGAGATTTACCGATAGCTGTTTTTCTTCCCCTCAAGGTTTAACACTCCATAATGTCACAGTCCATGATTATATGTCTATGGATGCCCAAAGTCTAGTAAATTACTTGGTGGTTACTCCGCAAATATTGATTAAAAGAAATTAAACAATCCATCAATTGGCCATCTAGGGTAAAAGTAGACCAAGTCTGATCTCCTTCGGCTGGACTGCAGTGATGTGAACTAAAATTAGTAATAATTTTACAAATTAATAATTAAAAATGAATAATAATAATAGTCATTATTTAGTTAGAAATTTTATTGTGATAATCACAATAACAAAAGTTGATGACTATGTGAATAATGAATTAACAGTGATTCTCTCATAATTCATTCCAATTGCAAGACTATGTGACACAATGAGGCTGGACAAGAAAATATGAACTTATGAGGGATTTCAGTACAAGAAAATGTATCTACACAGATAATTCTAATATTTCATAGAAGGAAAAAAGTGAATTCAAGCTTCTAGTTCTAAAAGACATTGATAACTCCTATTACTATGTCTCATCCAAAGTATGTGGTCAGTCAATATTGATTGCGAAAATGAAGAAGTCTATTTAGAATTTTCTGCTAAATCCTGACATATTATTATTAAAACATCTAAATCTTTATAAATAAATATCAGTCCTTGAGGCATTGAAGTTTTCTCATAAATTGATGAAAAACAAAATTAATGGACATCTTAACAATTTTTTCTCAATCACTGCACATCTCTCAGAAAGTAAACCACCAAGAATATAATAATATAACAATATTGGCCTGCAAAGATGTGTACATATGGGGATTAGGTGTTGAAATGTACAACTAATTCAATATGGCAACTTTGTACAGGAATCCATTGTGTAATGTACCTCATCCTCTCTTCCATAGATATTAAAGGTCTAATTTGGTTTGGCTGCAAAGATCTGGTGTAAGATGTCACAAGGAAGCTGATGCTATACAAGGAATGAGGCAGTATTTAATGGGAATCAACTTGGACTCTATTACAGAGTGTGATTTGACAATTTCAATTTCTTGAGGAGTTAAATGCCTTGATGCAATTTTCTCACCTGTACTGTTGATGGGAGTTGTGGTTACCTGAAGGAATGCTTTGGGAATTAAAGAGAAAATGTGTCAATACATTCATTAGCAAACATTTAATTATAATCTACTGTGCCCCAAGCAAGAGTTAGTTTCTTAAAACATATTTTACTTCAACTTCTTCTACTTGTATTAAAAATTCAAGCCACAGTGAATGATTTCTACTCACATTATTTAAGACATATCAAATATGTAACAATGAACTTGCTAGGTAGTAGCTGATTTGGGAAATAATTAGGAGTTATTAGAAATGTTATTAGGAATTAATGTTAGGAATGTCTTTAGACATTCCTCAGTTAATGCAACTTCAAATGATATTGCAAATGTGGCAGATTATTAATTAAAGAGGTTAAGGGAATCAGTCACAAATGTGCCTTATTTCAGTAATTAAGCACAGTTAAGGTCACAAAGATAATACATTAAGAAAAAAACTATTTATCTACTTGTAGAAATCCCTGCTTATTTAGAAAGCTTTAAAATACATGGATAAACTATATTTATTAATCTAAAATATAGGTAAATAATTTATAGGTATCTAATTTCACAAGAATAAAATCAATCCTCATATTAATAATATTACATTTAGAAAAAATATACCTCTGACTTATAGCACTAATCATATATTTCTTTATGATTGTATTCTGCATTCACTAACATTGTATGAGTATTTTGTTAAGACACATTAATTACCATTAAGCCGTCTAACTAGCTAATAAGTATGATTTCAATAAGATAAGAAATACTATTGAGAAAACTTGACTAACAATATTTGTTTTGCATTCCAAGTAAAGGAAAAAGTATAAAAAGAGTCATAAAAGGAAATAAAAATATATCAAATTAAATAGTAAATGAAAATTATTTGGTATCAGAGGCTGATACTTTTTACAGAGATAATATATTAACCCCTTTAATTCAAGTAGGTAGAATTAAAGGGGTTAACATATTATTGAATTAAAACTGTGTTTTAATTCAAATTTTTAAATGAAAATATTTTATTTAAAAAAATTTGCACATTAATGTAAAAACATAGAACATGGTTTATCTAATTATTTATTAATCAACTGGTTTGGATATGCAGGTGTTATATAAATATAATAATTAGTAATAATCTAACTTAAACATGATAGAAAAGAAGCCTATGTATACAAAAATATTCTTAAATATTTCCAAAGTGGTAAGCCCATTACAATTTAAAAATAGGTAATTTCTCAATCAGAGCTCTGTTGGGATAAAGAAAGCCTCTCATAAAACTTTACCAGTGCATGATTTTTAAGCACAGTTGTATTGGATGGCATTGATTTTGCATACCCAAAAAGAGAGAAGCAGAATTAGATGTTGTAATTTCAATGCCATTGTTTTCTTCATGAAGACATGACATTCTTTCTTGATCAAATTGAGTGTGCATTAACTGAAAAATTTCCCACATCACTCAAGAGGTATTCCTCTCTTTTTTGTTTATATTCCCATCCACTGAGCATACATCCCTATTATAGCATTTATTACATACTCCAAAATCAATTACTTGTTTTCTTGCTTTCCCCTATTAGGCTAAGTGATTTGAGTTATGTGTTTGCTGAGTCTCCCACACTAGAACATAAATCCATTATTTTTAGTTGGATGATTTTTACCATGTAGATGAATGAATGAAAGAACCATATGTACTAGGATTCTTGCTCCAAAACTAGCAGTGTAGGATGTTTATGAAAGATACATCAGCAACTAAGAAATCTGCTTTTAAAAATATGATTTGGAAAGCTAGACGATATTCAATCAAACTGATATTATCATGACATAATTATGACTGATATGTGTTCAATTATATCAAGACCATATGCCAGAAAATCTCTCAGATTATGTGTGACTATGTATTGAAGTTAAATGTTAACTAATGGGGAAATATGTTTTCTATTCTTTCAGATGTCTTTAGATGAAATATATTTAATGGAAAAATATGTAGAATATGCAAATGATGGAGTATGAAGGGTTACTCTAAAGGATTTTCATTATAATTAAAAGGAAAACAAACTGCCTAATATTTTTGTTTTATTGATGAGATTCTTTGATTTTATAGTGTATCCCTACACAACACTAACACTTACAATTTAGGTCATATTGAAGCACTTTTATAAATGAGTGAAAATTGAGAATTCTGGTAGCAAACATTAAGTAAATGTGGTTCTCTTTAAAACCATGCTGTTTGTTTATTATGTTCCTATTTATCTGTTAAAAATATGATTAAGTCTAGTTTATTTTCCTCAATTTATTCTTCATTGCTGGGTGGGAGGCAGAGCCTCTAAGGCCCTTTTTACAATGATGTAGGAGAATGAAAATCACTTAAAATTATTTCATGAACTGGGCATGTTGGTGCATGCCTGTAATCCCAGTACTGGAGAGGCTGAGACAGAAGGATTACAGGTTCAAGGTCAGCCTCAGCAATTTAGCAAGACCCTCAGCAACTTACTGACACCCTTTTCAAAATAAATAATAATAATAAAATTGGGCTGAGGGTATAGCTCAGAGGTAGAGGACCCCTGGGTTGGATTCTCAGTACCACACACACACAATCATATTTAATGATTAGGGTACTGGATTTGCAGTATTTCACTTGAGGCAGTCCCATTCCACACCTGTATCCTGCTCCAGTTTTATTTGCTTCATTTCTTCTCTCACTCTTTATTAGTAGTATTGTCTTCTATTTTCTCGACCATTTCTGTTTACCTGTTCCTCTAATTACTTTTCTTTTCAAAATGACAGTTTATCTTTTTCTTCTTGACTGGGTTATTTGGAATTAACTTTTTTATGTATACAAATTATTGTTCTTCTTGAGAACAAGATAATCTTTAAGCAAACTCTTTGGACCACATTATATACTATGTGGGAATCAAAGTTGAGCCACCTTGGTATTTGTTGGAATCTCATATCATCCATAGGAAATCATCCTGTCAGTTTTTTACTTCAATGAATGTACCTTAATTTTACATAGAATTCTGAAAGCAATGTATAATTACACATGGTTCTGATTTCACTTATCAGATCTCAGGAGTCTCTGAGATCTGGGTGACTGGATGCCTTCTTTCATAATAGTAGGCTCCTTCCAGTTGGTGCTACTGTGATCTAACTACACCTGCCACAATCAGGAGTTATTTTTGTCTTACAAACCAAATATCTCTGTGGAGTACATGCCCAGGTATAGGGTCTGGTGATCCACTTAAGTCCACTTCCGGAGGTATAGTTTCAACCATAAATAGGTGCTGTTTATATCGCTAGGAACAGAACAAATATAAATATTAAAGTTTTCTTCTTCCTCCCATGTTCCTGATCTGTTGCTAAAAAATGATGCAAGCTCAAGATTTTGTAGTGTGTATAACAAATAATGTTGCTGTCTTAGAAACCAAGGTTGAAACTCAGTGAATGAAGATTCCCTTATGAATACTATTGAGATCCACAACACAGAGAGAACACACAAGGTGTTTGTGCCAGAGGCAGCTGGGGACAATTTAGATGAGGCATTATGACTGTTTGTGGGGGCAACACTAAGCCACTGTCAAGGCATAGGAAGCAGTCTTTAAATACTGTGAGTAGGCTGTGAGGAGACCAGAGTTATTGACTGCCAGATTTTATACATGCATGCCCTATTTGTTTCCCTTCAGTTCATACTTCTAGTTGATTTAAAACTGCTACAGTGTCAATTTCATCAACATTCAACCTAATGTGTTAATACACTTCATTATACATTTATTTTATTGATTTCATGCAGTCATTTATTTACTGAAAAATATAATAGAATTAATAAAATTGCAGTCCTGTTAACATAAGACCTAGGCTTGAATATGTTTCTGTCACTTACTACCTGAGCAATTTGGAGCATGGACTATATGCTTCTGCAGACTTTGGTGGAACCCTTGAGAATGACATTAGTGCTCTATAAATGATGCTCCAGGGAGATCCTGGACTGTCCCACCATTAGAGGACACAATAAGAAATCTGTCATCTATGAAGCACAGAGCCTACATCAGACTTCGGATCAGCTGGTGCCATGATCTTACACTTCTCGGACTTAGAAATGTAAGAAATAAAGTTCTGTTACTTACAAATTACCCTATCTGTAGTGTTTTATTAAAAGAACAGGAATGGACTATGACACTTAGAATTTTCATTTTCAAATAAAGAGATTACGCCCTATTTAAAAATCTCCTACAGTGTTAGATGTGTGATGCAGCTTATTATAATTATGTATTTAATCTGATTTTATAATATATGTCATTATTTATTTAGCCTAACATCTTCATGTTTAAAACCTCTTTGGTTTAAGTACCACTAACGAGGAATACAACTGCCAACTCAAATAGTAAGATGTAGACTAACGTTATAGATCGATGGATATAAGTAAAATATAGTGTTTATTAAAACACCATAATTTATTTTTAGTACTGAGACACTTGTGAATATTTAGTAGGTTTTGATAGAAATATTCAAACATGGTTTTGTCAAATTTTTTATATTAAAACACATTTAGAGCTGGGTATAGTGTCACGCACTTGTAATCCCAGTACTTGGGAAGCTGAGACAGGAGGATTGCAGGTTCGTGACCAGTCTCAGCAACTTAGTGAGGTTCTTTACAACTTAGTGGGACCCTGTTTCAAAATAAAAAATGAAATAGGGCTGGAGGTGTAGCTCAGAGGTAGAATGCCCCTGGGTTCAATCCCAATATCACTCACACCCACACATACACACACACACACACACACACACTACATTTAGAGCCAAGTATGGTGGCACATGCCTGTAATCCCAGTACCTAGGAGCTGAGACAAGAGGATCACAGGTTCAAGACCTGCCTCAGCAATTTAACAAGACCCTGTTTCAGAATAAAAGAATAGAATAAGACTGGGGTATAGCTCAGAGGCAGAATGCCTCCAGGGGGCATTCAATCCCCAGTACCTTCCAAAAAATACATTTAGACAAGAGAAATTAGTTCTCATGTTTAATAGCACAGTAGGGTAACTAGTTTGCAACAATTTATGATATATTTCAAGATAACTAGAAAAAGGAGAC
The DNA here is from genome assembly GCA_004027185.1 of Glis glis. Classification (NCBI taxonomy): domain Eukaryota; kingdom Metazoa; phylum Chordata; class Mammalia; order Rodentia; family Gliridae; genus Glis; species Glis glis. Next base: position 9,997 of record PVJS01045621.1, read on the forward strand.
CAAAGTTTACCAATGAATGAAAATGATATGTGTTTGAGGAGATGGAAATGCTAATTAACTTGATTCGATTATTACACATTGTATATGTGCATCAAATAATTTTATTTTATCTCATAAACATATACAAATTTTATGAGTAAATTAAAATTAAAATTATTTGCTTCTTAAATTTGTTTTAACACAAATACAATAGTTATAATAATAACAAACTAGTTATAATAATAATAAAATTTAGTCTGGCATGGTATCCCATGCCTGTTATCCCAGAAGGACCACAGTTTCCAAGGTAAACCTAAGCAACTTAGTGAGATACTGTTTCAAACTAAAAAATAAAATGGGGCTGGGGGGTCAAGCTCAGAGGTAGAATGCCCCTGAGTTTAATCTCTAGTACCATGAGAATAGTATTACTACTACTACTACTATTACTACTACTACTAATAATAATAATTTTTAAATGAATTATGTATTTTTCTCAAGGAGTGACCAGTAAAACCAAAACCTTTTCTCAGCTAATTTCTCTCTGAAATATTAGAAATGTTCTTTAAAAAAGCAGTAACAAATCTGCCTTAATCAAATGTGCTCCTAAGTTTTCAATGAGCAAAGGTACACATTAATGTGCAATTTGTTAATTTGAGACTTTTTTCATTTTTGTGAGGAATTAGTGAAAATTTACATATTTGCTTAATTCTTAGGGTGGATGCAAAACCAGCCATGTGTACAAAGATTATACCAAAATCTACAGAATAGTCATTACTAGAATAGATATATTTTAACTGTTTCCAAGTTAAAGTTATTTAGTTTAATATTAGGGGAAAATTAAATCTTTTTTTTTTTTTTGCAGTACCGGGGATTGAACGCAGGGGCGTTCTACCTCCGTGTTATGCCCCCGGCCCTATTTTTATACTTTATTTTTAAACCGGGTCTCACGAAGTTGCGGAGGGCCTCACTAAGGAGAGAGAGAGAGAGAGAGAGAGAGACAGGGAGAGAGAGAGCGAGAGAGCTGAGGCTGGCCGCGAACCCGGATCCTCCGGTCTCCGCCTCCCAAAGTACTGGGATTATAAGCGTGCGCCACCACGCCCGGCCGAAAATTACATCTTTTACTGATAAATCACATTGAAAATATTTGGTTTATATTTAGATAAAACATTTAAAATAGACAATCTCAAAAATTCCAATACATTTATGAAGCTCAGTTCTCCACACCTTGTCAAATAAAAGTTGTTATATCCCCTCTTGCTTCACAAGATCAAATGCTTAAACAGCATCTTAAAGTAACATAGACAAACCCTGATTCAACTCATTCAAACTTGTTTCTATCATAGTCTCCCAACCTCAATTATTATCCTTTGGCTAAAGAGAATTTTCCCCCTCAAAACCTATATTTAATCATTTAGGAAATTCTTCTCAATAAATCTTAAATTTGCTACCAACTTCTTCCCCAGTTGCACATTATTACACTCTCATCCTGGCTTACTTCTTCCAGCTCTTCAAATGTTTATGCAAATATCACTCTCTGATTGAGAGCCCATGAGACCACCATGCTTATAAAATACCATGATTTTCTGGGCCTGGTGGCTCATGCATGCCTGTAATCCCAGTACTTGGGAGGTTTGAGACAGGAGGATTGCAGATTTGAGATCAGTCTCAGCAATGTAGCAAGGCCCTCAGCAATTTAGATCCTGTTTCAAAATCAAAAATAAAACAGTGCTGAGGGTATAGCTCAGAGGTACAATGCCCCTGTGTTCAATCAACAGTACCAGAATAAATAAATTAATAAATTAACTAAATAAATAAATTAGCTAATTGTAGCCACCATTATGTTTCATCAAAAGATTAAAGGCCTTCCATGTATTTTGTTAATTATTTAACCATATAATGTCATACCTATATAATCTTTGCATCCTTTATGACACCACATTTTCCTATTAAGTGAATGTCATACAAAGCCCTATAAAATCTGATACTTGTCAATTTTCTAGCTTTAAATTCTACTATTCTGTCTTTACTGTTTCTACTCAGCATCCTTGCTGTCCTATGAATACCCCAGACATAGTCTCACTTTGAAGCATTTCCGCTTTCTTTTTCCTGAACCATTCTTATACTATCTGCCTGGCTCACTTTCTTAAGTAAACATTTACTCAGGAATTATCTAATTATAGTGACTTTACATATTATCATATTCCACTTTACATATTATGTAATAATTTGCCCTAGCATACTTTTTTCCTTTATTTTCTATCACAGCACTTAGTCACTTTGTAACCTGAGATTTACTTATTTATTTAGTTTATTCTGTCTTTCATTACTTGAGAAGAGAGAATTTTGGTTCTGTGGTAGTTGTTCTCTGATATATCCCCAGATAATGATGGAAACATTGTAGACATTCAGTTCTTGATTTAATAGATGAATACACTTCAAAACATTAGCATATGAACCATTCCCTTTGACTGTATCTTTTCATACAATCAAATTGTCTCCTCATGTGACACACTGAAAATATTTTAGATAGTTTTACCAAATGCATGATGCCTATGGTCCTTTGATCTGTCTGTGGGGTTACCAATGCCTAGTTATGATAGCATTTGGTGGTAGACTATCAAGTCTACATTCTGATGGTTCTTCCATAATAATCTTGTTCTTACTATAACTTCTAAATGTGCATTTTTGAAAATTATTTTGATTTATTTGAAGGGTATATAGTTGATAACAAAAGTAAAGAAATTCCAAAGAGTTACAAAATCTTTTGTCTATCTGTTTCCAAGATTTAAACATAATTAATCTTTCTTGACACTTGCAATTTAGTGAGTTAAGTTTCCTAAAAGTTTGAGAGAGAAATCTATTTTTAATTCGCAGTTTTCTTCCAATCATTTAAAAATAGTGTATGTGACTAGATGGGTGAAGACATGGACAATTTGTAACCCTGCTTCCCTCACTTGGAGAAAAATAATGGCTTTTGCACAACATTTTTAACTCACCTAATTCGTTCTGATTTGATACGTCTGTTGGAAAGTATGGATTATTCTGAATTGATTGTTTTGGAGTCTCTATAGATATTTCATAGTCAGCGGATTAACATAAATAGCAGGCTGTGGTTTTAAATCTTGTTCAAAGGAGAACTATCGTTCAGACCCAATACTGCCCCATTTATAGGCATGATGAAAAGCATGATAATCTGTACAGTGCTGTAAAAGCACAGGTGATTGGCTATAATGAAAGTTTTGATTTTGTGGATGTGAGTAAGCACATTGGTTTAAAAAAAAAACAAAGCTTGTAGATGGTTGTAATCTATACCCTCACTGGGGAACATAGAAATATGGCAGAAAATAAACTTTGCAGAAGATAATACTATAGTGTACAGTCCAGTTCTTTTCCATCTCATTATCCTGATATACCTTGTATCTCCAACCAGAGAAATATCTGGAAACTATCTGCTTCTAAATGGATAAAGCAAAATGATAATACTAGTTTATAACCATTTAGTTGACAAAAATAATTATACTGTTGTAGGGAGTCTCCTAAAAAAGTTAGATAGCCAGTGAATGATTGTTCTTATTTATATTCTTTTGTATTTAATATATTTACCCTCACATTTTTATATTACTGTATTTTTCAGTATAGCAACCAACTTTGATACAGAATCCTCTGAACTCCTGTAACTAATAAGTGAATATATAAAAATTAAGGCCGGGCGTGGTGGCGCACGCTTGTAATCCCAGTACTTTGGGAGGCAGAGACCGGAGGATCCGGGTTCGCGGCCAGCCTCAGCTCTCTCACTCTCTCTCTCCCTGTCTCTCTCTCTCTTTCTCTCTCTCTCTCTCTCTCTCTCCTTAGTGAGGCCCTCCGCAACTTCGTGAGACTCGGTTTCAAAATAAAGTATAAAAAATAGGGCCGGGGGCGTAGCGCGGAGGTAGAACGCCCCTGCGTTCAACCCCCAGTACCGCAAAAAAAAAAGAAAAATTAATAAATAAAAGTAAATAAAATTAATATAATCCAGTAAAGCACAATTAAAATGTAAATTAAAAACACATTATCATTTGCACTAGCATCCACAAAAATGAATTTCTTGGTTATAAATCTAACAAAACATATACAAGATCTATATGAGGAACACTCCAAAATGCCGGTGAAAAATATTAAAGTAGAACTAATTAAATGAAGAGGGATTTCATGTCTGGACAGGAAAACTATTGTCAAGATGTTTTTCTAATTTGATCTATAAATTCCATGTTGTTCCAATTACATTTCCAATAGATTATTTGGTGAATATTAGCAAACTGAGTTTGAAGTTTATATGGAAAGCCAAAAGATCCAAAATTGCCAACTCACTATTAAAGGAAATCAAACTTGTAAGACTGGTACTACCTGAGTTACAATAAGGCTATAGTAATCAAACAATGTTTCATTGGTGACGAATAAACAAACATAAAATAAAGAGCACAGAAATTGACTCTCATAAAGTCAACTGATCTTTGATAAAAGAATAAGGAGAAAAGATGGTATTTTCAGCAAATATGTTGGAACATTTATATATCACTTGCAAATGATTTTTTAAAAAGATAAAGCTAGAGATTAAAGATGGCAGAATAGAGGAAGACAGTGCACTCAACCAGCGGGAAGACTGCTTCTTGGCAAGAGAAGAAAAGCAGTTAGAACTGAACAGAAGAACGACAGTCAAAATGTGGTGGAATTGGATGCAGCAGAGAGAGCAGAGGACTGAAAAGAACTCCATGTGTCTCATCTGGTCAGCAGAGAAAAGTGGTGGGTGCCATCTTAGTGAGCTCATACCAGGGCCAGCAGGACCCAGCAGCTCTCAGTGACCAACTCCAGCAAAGAAGCAGAATCTTATTGAGCTAGTGATTACAGAAAACCATCATCAAAAGCAATCATGTTTATCTCTCCATGCTCAAATACCTCAAGACTGTGACTGCCCAGACTGTCCAGCCAAACCACACATCAAACTCCTGCTGCTACAGCTGAACTTGGACCAAGAAATGAAAGGTCTTTCCTGAGGGGATCCCAGTGGCTACACTCTGCCTTCTGCCTCACCAAGAACACTGGGAATCTACAAATGAACCAGTCAAAATATCCAGTGAACTCCTATGGCTGCAGCTGAACTCTACCCTTCTTGCAGAGACCTGTGGCACATGAGTTTACCAAATGGACCTAATAGACATATACAGAATATTTCAACCAACAACATCTAAATGAATACACATTCTTCTCAGCTGTTCATAGAACCTTCTCCAAAATAGACCACACATTCTGGGCCACAAAGCAAGTACCAGCAAATTCAAAACATGTATTATAGCCGGGTGTGGTGGTGCACACCCCTTGTAATCCCAGTACTTCGGGAGGCGGAGATTGGAGGATCTGGGTTCGCGGCCAGCCTCAGCTCTCTCTCTCTTGCTCTCTCTCTCCCTCTCTCTCTCTCTCTCTCTCTCTCTCTCTCCTTAGTGAGGCCCTCCGCAACTTCGTGAGACCCGGTTTCAAAATAAAGTATAAAAAATAGGGCCGGGGGCATAGCGCGGAGGTAGAACGCCTCTGCGTTCAATCCCTGGTACCGCAAAAAAAAAAAAAATGTAATATAATCCCTTTAATCTTTTCAGATCATAATGGAATGAAAGTAGGAATCAACAACAGGAACACCAAAAGAAATTACATAAATACATGGAGATTGAATGACACACTTTTGAATGAGGATTATAAGAGAAGAAATAAGGGGAGAAATAAAGATTTCTAGAATTAAGTGAAAATAGAGACATGATGTACCAAAATCTATGAGATACTTTGAAGGCAGTCTTAAGAGGAAAATTTATAGCACTGAGTGCCCACATTAGAAAAACAGAAAGTCGGGCCGGGCGTGGTGGCGCACACTTGTAATCCCAGTACTTTGGGAGGCGGAGACCGGAGGATCCGGGTTCGCGGCCAGCCTCAGCTTGCGCACGCGCACGTGCTCTCTCTCTCTCCCTGTCTCTCGTTCGCTCTCTCTCTCTCTCTCTCTCTCTCTCCCTGTCTCTCTCTCCCTCTCTACTTAGTGAGGCCCTCCGCAACTTCGTGAGACCCGGTTTCAAAATAAAATATAAAAAATAGGGCCGGGGGTGTAGCACGGAGGTAGAACGCCCCTGGGTTCAATCCCCGGTACCGCAAAAAAAAAAAAAAAAAAG
>PVJS01045622.1:0-16163 GCA_004027185.1 Glis glis
TCGTGGTTGGTGTACAGAAAAGCTTCTGATTTTTTAAGATTGATTTTGTATCCAGACACTTTGCTGAATTTATTGATCAGATCTATAAGCCTCTTGGTTGAGTTTGCTGGATCCTCTAAGTATACTATCATGTCATCTGCAAATAGAGATAGTTTTAGCTCCTCTTTTCCTATTTGTACTCCTTTTATTTCCTTCTCTTACCTTAGAAATGCTTAATTTTAGAAGCAGTAAAATCAAAAGAGGGATGGAAAAAGAAGTTAGTTATCATCTTGACTAAAAAAATTTTGAAAAGTAAATTTATGTGGAAGAGAATGGTTAATACACACACACACACTCACACACACACACACACACACAGTGTATAACGTTGTGGTTATAAATGCCAAAGTAAAACTACAGTGATAAAATTGTATGGATTTTTTACATATATTTTTACAGCTACCTACACCTATTTTCCGAAGATATAGTCTCGGTCAACAGTCTCACTGCTATAATCTAAGACAACCGATCACACAACTTAGAGGAAGGAAAATTTATTTGCTCACACTTTTATTGGAGATTCCAGCTTCATTCTATGTTTGGCTGGGGTCTGAAGCTCAGTGCATGGCAGCGGGAAGCAGGGAGAACGCATGAGAAGTTCTGCTCTCACATGGTGGAGGCAAGAAGCAGAGAGAGAGCAGGGGGAGGATGAACTATATATAATCTCAAAAGCCACACCCCCAGGAACCCCTCATTAGCAACCAAGCCCTGCTTCCAACATTGCTACCTTATTTCCATGAGGGCTAGGGGGACATTCTAAATACAAACCATTAAATTATCTAGAGACAAATTTAACTGGATAGAAGACAAATAAATTTAGTTGGATTTTAACATGGAGATGTTGAGGTCCATATTTAGGATATTTATATATTTGGGGGTCTAATACTAGAAATTCATTTTAGTGTTAAGAACCTATTTTAGAATCATTAGTTACATATTCTTATTTTCCAGACTTTTGCTGGTTTCTCAAGTAAAAGCATCATTTAGTCATTCATTTATTCCAACAAACTTTATTTTAAGACATTACTTTATCCAAAATACAGATTGCTAACTATGTGATTTAATGCTTATTTTCTAATCCTCTAAATATCACTGTGATTGAGATATATTATCCACATTTTCAGTAAGAGGTATTCAAGTTTAGACAAGCAAAATACTGTGCCAAATTGATAGGACTACATGTTGTAGGTTCAGGATTTCAAGCCAAATCTATTTGATTTCAATTAAAGTTCTTTCCACTACACAACTTTCTCTTCCAATTTCTTGTTCCTTCTCAATTTCTCTTTCTTCCCAATAAGTGCATATTAACTCTCTGACATCAAAAGGAGATAAAATCACAATAAAAAGGTAATAGTAATAATAACAAACAAACTGATTTTTATTTGGAGACAAGTTCAACTGATTTGGGGTCTATGAAAAATGGGTGTAAAAACACTGTATCTTCCTTCTATTTAAATAATCATTTTAAAATATGGCTACTAATTTCTTTCTCCGTATAATTCAGCATTATTAATCCTTGCAAATAAAAAAATCACTACTATATTCCCTAGGCAATTATATGGCACTGCTACACTATATTTGTACCAGTAAATAACTATGTTTGTGTTTATTCCTTTTTATTGTATATATTTCAGTAACCACATTTAAAATTGACCAAAGGAAACCATAATTCAACACTGTCTACATACTTATGATCTGTTTTTATGCTGATCATTTCATATGTACTATTCAATTTAATCTTCACAACAACTCTATGAAATAGGTACTATTATCATCTGATTTTATAGGTAATAAAATTAATGAAGAATATCCAAGCCTTTTGACCATGAATCCCCTACTCTATGTTGTTTTGTGAGTTAGGTTTATTCATGAAAGGCAGAGTCTAGTTAGTCATACATGTCTTCTAAATTATATGCATGTTATCTTCCTGCACTTGAGATTTAACATTAACATCACTAACTATATTCCAATGGGATCTAGTAACTAAAGTAATCGTGCAACACTTTTAATACAAACTCACAGCAGGGACCAAGAGACACAGTTTTTGTATAATTAGTAGCAGAGTTAACTAATCGATTGATTAATTTAAACTACTTGAACCATCACTTTATTAATCTCTTTGGAAATGTAGCAGAGGAGGAAAAATTAGAGTAAAACATGTTACGAATGTACTATAAAAAGGAAAACTTTAAAGAGAAAATGAAGCCATTGAACATAATGGAAATTATTCAAAGAACTTGGGATGTAATATTAATGTTTAAAATAATGAAAAATAAATTGAATGTTACACACTTTATAAGCATGTGTATTTTTAATAAAGGATGCACATGATGATTTACTATTTATTTTGGACTTATTTGTGTTTTTAGTTCAATGAGGATGTGCCATCATCTAATGGTTTTAAGGAAAACCATTATTTCACTATCCCTATGCTAAATTACTACATGCATTTAAATTTTATAAGAAAAAATTTCAAATTTACTCAACAATAAATACTTTGCTTTCAAAATTAAAAATAGAAATTCAAGAGAATACTTATGTTTAAGATATATTGCTACAAAAATGTTTCCCAATGAACTAGAAAAGTAATTTGCTTTTTTAATATCACAGTTTGAAATACTAATTTCTACTGAAGTCTTTTAAGTATATGAATATTTCATGGAATTAAAGCAGTTATTAAATTTATCAGGTTTTTCAATGGAAAATGCTCTCTGTAACAGAATCCACCTAGGTTTCAATTAATTTACTCTTCATTTCTGTGTTATTTTTTACTTGTAATAAGAGATTATAATAATGAACATGATATTTAGTTACTGAAGAATGCATTGCATATTTAGAGATGTACATATTTATGTGTGACCTTCTTTTGTTCATAAATGCTAATATTTATTGCTTCTTTGTTGAGATTTTATTTTGTGTTTTGTGACAACAACCATCTGAATAGTGGAGCTGTAAAGTTCTCATGGTAGCTGCCTGTGCTCCCAAGATAGCAGCATTAGTGTCTACAGAAGCAGTTAATGCTGTTTATCATTAGTGACAGAGGCTGGGAAGGACCTTCTGTGGCTTTTATCTTTCACCTTGCCAACAGAAGTTGATGAGCTTTCTGATTTAAATTCATAGGTGATGCTCCAGGATTTATATGCATTTCACATGGACAATCACACAGGTAAACCTATCCTGCTGATGGAGTCTAATTAAAATCATCCTAACATCCTAATACTGGTCATCCTTGGGAAAACCATTACTTTATCCATATTTAATGTCAAAGTTGCCCAATGGTAACATGAATTATAATACAGCTTATATAGGAATTATCCCATTCCAGCCTCAGGAAGTGTTTATTGAATTATGATGTGACTTTTCATAGGGATATACCAATTAATGAATATAAGGCTCATTCCTGTGATGAATGCACATTTTTACATATTTAAACTTGAGTAGCTACAGGAAGTTTGCAACAAAGCAAGAGAATTCTAATGATGTAACACACTTGAATTATTCAAATCGCTTTTTCTATATAAATATTTTCTAAAGTGAAGACCCAGGAAGTGATGTCAAATATCTCCAGAGAACCAAAATTTGAGGTCAGATTTCTTTGAGTGAGTTTTTAAGCCGCCTTTACCAGTATAGGATTGCTTTGTAATTTAAGATAGTAAAAAATATTGTGACATCTAGTACTTCCTAAATTTTTCAGGAATCATTTTGTGTAGCTAGTTTTCCATGAAACTATATTCTAAATGTCTCTCTATAAGTGTGTATCACACTGTACAGCATTTTGAAAATTGGATAAATCCCCACTATCACTGTCCCTCCTAAAACCTTGAGTGGTTTGCTCTCACCTTCAAATAAAATTAAATTCTTTGCTGTAAAATATAGGATCCGACTCGACCCGGTTCTGTCTTTATCTCTGACCTCATCATTCTGCCTTTTTTGTTTTTTAGCTACTACCTTGTTTTTCTTCATCTGATCTGCAAATTGTCGCCTTGACACTGTTTTGATGTCTTTCCCTCCTGCAGGGGGCTCTTTCCACGTCAGTCTTCATGGAGACTTTCCTCTCTTGCTCTTTCTAAAAAGAATGCTGATCCTGCTAACATGTAGCTTAGTGTCCTATGTAGTACTTTGCACTGTTTAAATTATGTCATTTATTTGCTGTGTGTTAGACATGATGTTGCATGAGACCAGCCAAATCTTATTCACCATTGAATCCCTACCACCTAGAATGGTACCTGACACAAAGCAGGAATTCTGTACATATCCACAAATGACAATTCATGATTCTCAGAAAAACTGAAGGAAGTTAATTAAGAGAGGAGAGGTCTCTTTATTCTTTCATTCTTTCCTGAAGAGTAAATACTCAAAAAAGACACATAGTAAAGAGTGTGATGGGAAAATAAATGAATGGCATTAACTAATATTTATTAAAATAATATAGTAATTAATGTATGGTAATGTGATATTTTAAATTTTATTTTACCTGGTACCTAAAAAAACATCAAAATCATACACATTTACAGGGTATCGCACAATACTTTAATTACACATTGCAGAGTGCTTCAATCAAGTTACTCATATTTTTCTCCTCAAACATTTGCCATTCCTTTATGGTAAAAACTCCCCAAATCCTTTCTTCTAACCTTTTAGAATATATAGTACATTATTGTTAACTATAATTATCCTACTATGCAAGAGCACACCAGAACTTCTTGCTCCTACATAACAGTAATAACTTAGTACTCCCTGATCAAACTCGGCCAATCTCTCTTTTCCTCCAATTTTCCTCTGCCTCTGGTGACCACCATCCTACTCTCAACTTCTGTTTGATCAGCATTTTTAGACCTCATGTATGTGTGGAATTGCGTGGTCCTTATCTCTCTGTGCTTGGCTTTTTAGCGTGATGATCTCCAGGTCCATCTATGTTGTTGCAGATGGCCGGACTCCATTCTTTTACAGCTGGTTCGTATTCCATTTTGTATATGTGGCACATTTTCTTTATCCATTCATTAGTTGATGGACACTTAGGTTGTTTCCATTTCTTAGCTATCATGAAGAGTGTTGTGCCCTCAAGGATCGAGCTTCTTTCCACTGGGCATGGCACGCTAAAGTTTCCATCACCTCACAATGGCGCCATGTGCTTCTGATCAACCTTTCAACACATGACTTTTGGAGGGCATTCAAAGTTCCAAACTCTATGGTAGTTACTTTCTGGTAACTTTTCTGGTACTTTTCTGGTAACATTAGAATGGTAGTTCTAATATGGTAGTTACTTTTAAATTTTTTGACAAGTCTCTGTACTGGTTTCCACTAACAGCTATACTAATGTATATTCCCACCAACACTTTACAAAGGTTCTATTTCCTCCTTGCCAGAATTTGCTATTTTTAGTATTTTTCCTTTTATTTTTTTGTAACAGCATTCTTTCTGGGAAAGGTGATACCTCATTGGGTGGTTTTTGTTTTGTTTTGTGTTATTAGGAATTAAACCATCCAGAAGAATTATACCTCTGAGCTACCCTCCCAGCCTTTTTTACTTTTTTTAAATTTTGAAACAGGGGCTCACTAAGTTACTGAGGGTCTCGCTAAGTTGGTAAAGCTGGCATCAAACCTGCAGTCCTCTTGTCTCAGCCTCCCAAGTACTGGGATTATAGGCATGCATCACAATGCCCAGTTTCATCGTGGTTTTGATCTTTCCATGATAATTAGTGGTGTTGAGCATTTTTTCTATACATATTTTTCATTTTTATAATCTTCTTTTTAGAAATGTCTATTTAATCTATTACCCATTTTTCCCAATCAGATTATTTGTCTTTTTACTATTGAGTTGTTGGAGTTCTTTATATAATCTAGATATCAATTCCTTGTCAGAAGTAAAATTTGCAAATATTTTCTCCCATTGTGTATGTTGTCTCTTTACTCCCCTTCCTGCTTTGGTGTACAGAAGCTTTTTAGTTTGATGTAATCCTATTTGTCTATCTTTGCTTTTGTTTCCTGTGCTTTTAGAGTTTTCTCCAAGAAAAAAATTTTCCATTCTAATATCCTGAAGCTCCTTCCTTCCTTCCTTTTACTTTTTCTTCTTTTTTTTTTTTTTGATACTGGGGGTTCAACCCAGTGGTATTCTACTTCTGAGCTACACTACCAGTCTTTTTATTTTTTATTTTGAAACAGGATCTTGCTAAGTTGCTGAGGCGGGCATTGAACCCCAATCCTCCTGTCTCAGCCTCCCAATTACTGAGATGACAGGTGTGTGCCACCACACCCAGCCCTGAAGCATTTTTCTTATGTTTCCTCTAATAGTTTCAGTTTCCGGTCTTATGTTTAGATCTTTAATCCATTTGAGTTGAAAATTTTTTGTAACTTGTGAGAGACAGGGGTCCAGATTCATTTCTCTGTGCTTAACGTACAATTTTCCTAGCACCATTTATTGAAAAGATTATCCTTTCTCCAAGGAATATTCTTTTCAACTTTGTCGAAGATCATTTAGCTATAGATGCATGGATTTACCTAAGATCTTGAATCTGTTCCATTGGTATATATGAATTTATGCCAATACTATGCTGCTTTGATGACTATATCTTTATAATGCTTTTTTGAATTTGGGAAGCATAATGCTTTTTGCTTTGTTCTTTTTGCTCAAGATGACTTTAGTTATTTGAGATCTTCTGTGTTTCCATATAAATTTTGAAGTTTTGTTTTTTAGTTCTGTGAAGAATGACATTGGTATTTTGATAGGGAAGACATTGAATCTGTAGATCACTTTGGAATGTATGGATGTATGGACATTTTTAACAATATGGATTGTTCCTGTCTTACTTTTAGCAATATTTTATAGCCTTCATTATAGACATCTTCCTGTTGAATTTATTCCTAGGCATTTTATTTCATTTTTGTAGTTATTATAAGTAGACTGTTCTCTTGATTTTTATTCCAGGTAATTCACTATTTGTGTAAAATAGTATTCACTATTTGTATATAATACACTATTTGTGTATTATAATTTCATTTGTGTATGTTGATTTTGTATCCTGCAACTTGCTGAATTCATTTATTAGTTCCAAGAGTTTTTAATGGAATTGGTGGTAGATTTCAGTATATAAGAATATGTCATCTACAGTCTCAAAATTTAACTTCCTCTTTTCCAGTTTGGATATTTCTTCATTTCTTTTGCCTGATTGCTCAGTCTAGGACTTATAGCACACTGTTGATTGACAGGGTCAACGTGGACATTCTTGTCTTCTTACAGATTGTAAGAAATTATGTTAGCTTGTTGACCTTTTACATATAGCCCTTATTATGTGAGGTGTGCTCCTTTTATACCTAATTTGTTCAGAGTTTTTATCATGAGAAACCTAATTTTATAAAATTTCTTTTCTGCACGTATTGAAATGATCATACAGTTTTATTGTTTAGTTTGCTTGATGTGTTGTATCACATTTATTGTACACATTTATTGCATATGCTGAACCAACTTGGTCATGGCAAATAATCTTTTTATATGATATTAGATTGTTTGCTTGTTTTTTTTTTTAGTTTTTTTGGCATCTATGTTCATCAAATATTTTGGCCTATAGTTTTGTTTTGTTTAATTTTGTGTGGGGTGTGTTTGTGTGTGTGTGTGTGTGTGTGTGTGTGTGTGTGCCCCTTGTCTGGTTCTGGTATCAGGATAAAGTTCGTCTCAGAGAATATATTTTGAAGAATATTTTTCCTCTTTAATATTTTGAAATAGTTTAAGAAGTGGTATGAGTTATTTAAGTGTTTGGTAGAATTCAACTGTGAAGCCATCTAGTTCTGGGCTTTTATTTGATCAGATACTGTTTATTACTGATTCAATGATGGGGTGGTTTAAAGCTACTGATAATGAAGAAAATAAGATAAAGTGAAAAAATGATTAAAAGGATAAACTTAGAGAACCAAGTAGTGGGCATTAGTTATATTTATGATAATGATAATCTAAATAGTTGGTTTCAATATCCAAAGCAGCAAACATGTTGACATTGTAAATTCATTTATGTTTACTACATTTTGTGAATATTTTTAAGTGTTACTGACCAGAAAACACTCTTAGCTAAAAATTATGACAAAGCATGTCATTCCAGACAACTTTAGGTGTATGTAAAATTTACTTTTAAAATATAGTGGTTCTTTAAATGTAATGCTATTTCTTTTAAGCTGTAGATTTTAAAGTAAAAATAAATGTTTAATACTTTCCTAAATTACTAAAAAAAACTTTGAAAGTAGAAGTCAGGTGTTACACTTCCTCTTGGAAATTGATCTTTGTTCACTGAAACTTGTTTCTAGTCTTGCGAAATTTAGATGAGGGAGGCAAAATCTTTGATTTTCATGTTCAGCTCTCAGAACCTTGCATTTTAATGCAATTTTGCTCTTACTTTAATGATATCAGCTATATAATCTCATTTCTTTTTGCAAGAGAAAAGCATCAGAGTAAAGGGAATAGCCTTTAGTAATAACAAGACCTTCCACAAATCAATATTATACCCTTCAAAGGGATCTGAATTCAAGGGATCAAAAAACTGTGACCCACAGATTGTTTTCCTTTTTTACCAACAAAAATATATTTTATTCAACTTGTTATGTTTTTGGTGCTCCATTAAATTCATTTTGTATATTACTGGCAACTGTTACACTATAAAGACTAAAACATTGGCTTTTATTCTATAAGTGGAGTCGATGCCACATTCAGCTTTCATTCTTTCTTGTGACCCATCCTGTTCTCTGACATCTTTTGAAAAATGCACATTCTATGCAAGAAAGCGTTGGCAAACATTTGTATTTTTCAATCTGTTTGCAGAAGTCAGAAACAGCTGAATGAATATTTCTAAAAAATATGAATCTCAATGGCAAGCAAGGTGTTCTTTCCCCTTTCAAAAAGTAGAGTTGAACTTCTTCTCCATATTATGTAAATCATCCTGGTTATTGTATATATAGATACACACAATTAGTATATATTGATTACAACTGTCAGCAGTATTAGAGTCTTAAGAACATTGAGGTTTTCTTGATAACCATGAAATGATAGAAATAGTAGAAGAAATGTACCAGGTGCTCCAGTACTAATGATTTAGAATAGCAAACCTTTTAATGATAATGCTAAAATGCTCTATCAAAGATAATCATAAAATTTTTTATATATAAACATAGTGTTTCTATTTTTGCTTTATATTCAGTGTATATTTCAAGCTGGAATACCTGTTACAGGAATCAGGGTAATACTATCTGTTATTTTAATTCAGTTTTAGAGTATGTAAGTTAACTCATGTATATATTATATATAAAACTATTCTATGCATATTTAATCTGGGATCTAATTTTAAACTATTAAGAATACTAATTTTAATTCTGCATGACTGTTTTTTTAACATCAGGATATACTTGTGAAAAAATCAATGTTTATGTTATTTTTTCAAGTCTACGATTTTTCTTCCTTCTTTTTTTTGAAATGGAGAACTAGCATATTCACTCATAATTAGATGGCAAAAATCCAGGTAAAACCCAATATAAAATGAAGTTTAGATATTTGTATATGATTGACTTTCATAATGTTGCATAACCTACAGTTGACACTATCTTTTATGATTTTTAATTGACACATTATAATTATGCATGATAGTGAGTTTCATATTGATACAATCATATGTGCACATACTATTACTTGGTCTGTTTCCTTACCCATATGACATTGTCTTTGATTTAGATAATCTATTACTTTTCCTTTAATACAGATATTAAGATCAGAGTAAAGTCATAAAGAGATACAAAAGAGTTTATTATAGATTCCATCCTCATCTATTATGAAAAATTCAAGTAGCAGAGATGAATGCCACACCATTGCTACACAATAAATACTTGTTAACCTATTAATATAATCTTAAAAGTAAAAGACAATTATAATAGCTTCCAACATAAAAGTGTTTTAAAAAATCAACTGCAAATGAGAAAATGTATCTATAAAATCATTAAATGAATGAGCTAGTATTTCTTAGAGAACACTCATACTCATGCATTTTATTTTATCTTTGAACATAGAAAGTGTGTGTATATTGAATATGTAAAGAAATGATATGAAGCATGCAAATAAAAATATGGTTGATTGGAATGGATTTCAATAAGAACACATTCCACAAGCACATTGAATACAAATAACAGTACTGTGAGTAGTTAACAACTCTATTTTCATATTTTCTGCTGATTAACGATTACATATAATTGATGAAAACCAAATGTCATACTGTACTAGATTTGGGTAATTTTGGCTTCTGATCACTTGGGAGTTGTTATTGCTGCAGTTGGAAGAATCAAGCCAATACATCTGGATAATCTATACATGTGTTTGTTGGTAGTTTATTTTTAATACCATAATTACATGCTCTGGTAAGAAGAATTATGTGTATCCATTCTTTTTCATTAAAAATCATATTTTGCCAAAAGTCTGCTGGCAATGGGACATGGTTTGAGCAACAAAATATTTTTTGAGAGTCTATATTCTGTCAGACAAGTAAAATTTTGAGGTCCTTAAGATTCAGGCTACTATGTGAACTTTCAGTAGCCTGAAAGGGGCTGCAGGATGTAGGATGTATGCTCAGCTTTGGGGTGTGGAGTGATGCTACAGGGAAATTTCTACTTTTGGCCTTGTGTCCTAGGACTACATTGCTCTTCTATTATGCTAATATTTTGGAAAGGGTCAGAAAAACAATTATATGGAATTATCAGTCTGAAATCTAGAGAAACTTCTAGCCATTCACCTTTTATTGTCACCAAACACATTGCTTTTGTCATGGTAATCTGATCTAATTTTGAAAAAACAATCAGTTCTGAAAATCTGAAGTGTAACTATCAAAGAATTACTCTTGGTAATTCCTTATTTCTGGATCAAAAATAAAATGAGATAAAATAGTAACAAAGAGAAAAATAGAAACATGGTAAATATTAGTCAAAATCAGTTCTGATCCTTCTAGGGTAGGAGTGGCTTTGGCAGGGAAGTGCTTAGATGGAACTAGAATGTTCTGTGCTAAGAAGAGGTCTGTCAGGTGTAAACAAGCATTAAGATGAGTTTAGGAGACACATTAGACAGTAGTAGACACACCTGTTTGGGACAGGGTAGAGCAGTACCAAGTAAGTCTTGGGTCCTATTAATAACAAAATGTTCTGATTTCTTAACTATTCTGCTTCCTGACTTACGGTTACTATATATTTACTTGGTACATATTGTATATTATCTTCTTCAAGGAATAAATTGGGATATTTTAATAGTATCTGTTTAAGACTTATTCCAAATATGTACTGATTTTGATAAAATAATATTTTATTAGAGCTCAGATATATATATTATATATATTATGTATATATAATATTATATATATTTGAGGTAGCAGATCACTTTTTTACTGGTGCATAATAATTATACAAAATACTATGCTTTATTGTGACATATTTTCAATGCATATAACATACTTCGGTCAGTTTGATTCTCCAGTACCTCTGTTGCCTTCCCCCCTCCCTCCCCCTGACCTTCGTTCTCTGCTCTACTGGTCTCCCTTTTATTTTCATGAGATCCCTTTTATTCTCTTTTTCTCTCTATCTTCCATATATAAGAGGAAATGTATGCCCCTTAACTCTCTGAGTCTGGCTTATTTTATTTAACATGATATTCTGCAGTTCCATCCATTTTCATGCAAATGATAATTTAATTCTTCTTTATGTCTGAATGAGATTTCACTGTGTATATATACTACATTTTCTTTATTCATCTGTTGATGGACACCTGGGTTGGTTCCATAGTTTGGCTATTGTGAATTGTGCTGCTAAAAATAGAGGCATGCATGTATTGCTATAATATTCTGACTTCATTTCTTTTAGATAAATATCAAGGAGTGGTATAGCTGGAACATAATATGGTACTATTCCTAGTCTTTTGGGGAAAGTTAACACAGTGTTAAAAAATTGAAATTGTGGATTATTAGAAATAAATTAGAGTAACAGTCATACATTCATATAAAAGATTGGAAGAATTATATGATAAAATGCTCTTAATGAAATGTTTAACACATAGAAATACATATATAAAAGCATTTGCATGCTGGGTGTGGTGGTGCATGCATGCAATACAAGTACTTGAGAGGCTGAGACAGGAGGATTGCAGGTTAAAGGCCAGCCTAAGTAACTTAGTGAGGACCTCCACAACTTAGTGAGATTCTGTTTCAAAATAAATAAAATAGGGTTGAGGATATAGCTCAGAGGATGAATGTCTCTGGGTTCAATCCTCAGCACACACAAAAAAGCATTTATCCAGCCTTGAAGTAAAATGAATAATTGACCATTAATCATAACACTAAATTATCCATATAGTTGAAAAATTTTTTCCTCCTTAGGTTAAATACTCCATTTTTTTCTATCATTTATTTTCTTTTTATTATAAATGCACTGTATTTTTTGAATTTTATATATATAATTTTTATCATATGTATTCTTTAACATAAACTTTTATCCTCTCAATATTTTATTTTATTTTCCATTAATTTATTCAGTCCTTGAGTTCTAGTGCTACATAGTATTTTTATTTAACATAGTAACTTACTATAATTTATTTAACCACTTTTTTTGATGAATAATTGTGTTGTTTCCAGGTGTGTTCAAAACTTTCTCTGCGAAGCCTTATAAATATCTCATGTTGTATAATAATTTCCAGGAATGAAATGAGTATATGTAAGAAATATGCTAATATCCCAATGCAGAAGATAAAATTGTTTTCCAGAAGAACACCAGTTTATACATCCACCAGTGTTACAGAAAAGTTCTATTTCTTTAAATTCTTTCATGTGCTTGACATGATATCTTCTTTTAATCTATGACTATCTGAGAAAAGAAAAATAACATCTCCTCGTTAGAATTATATTTTTCCATGATTATTTATAAGGTTAAGTGTCCACAAGCATTTTAACATAATACTAAAATACATGTGTTATATTTCTCCTTCCTTATTCATTTGCAAGAATTTTAAATTTTAGATAATCTTTTGTCAAATATGTATGTGTGGGTATGTGTGTGTCTAAGTGTGTGAGTGTGTGAGTGTGTGTGTGTGTGTGTGTGTGTGTGTGTGTGTGTGTATCTATCCACTATCACTCATGAGTATACAATCTTTGGGTGTTGTAATCTTTTATAAACAAAAGTTTTAAATATATAGTATACAGAGTGGAATTTATTGATATTTTTCAAGGAAAGGGTGGATTTTATGCCCAACTACATACAAATATGTTTCTATGTTCTTTAATAAATGCTTTAAGTTTTAAAAATGCAATCATGTTGGCCAGTCAGAAAGAGAAAAAATGACATGCTGAATTTTTTAAAACAAAAAGCCATATCTGTTATGCTTGCAGTAAGAGAAAGCAGGGATGGAGGATGTATAGATTAACTGACAGCAGGAGAGAGAATCGCAGACATAACCCATTTGTTAATGCTTAGAAGTGCATGTTCTATGGGTTTACAAAGATAAATAAAACTTAATCATGGATATGTTTTGTAAATAACTTGTTCATCCTTGTTTTATGAGGTTGGGCTATGATGTAGTAAAATCTATCAAATGAATAATAGCACAGGAAAGAATTGATTTGGGGCGGGTTCACAATGTTAAGAGCTTTTTATTTGAGTGGTGTCCATTTTTTTTCCTAGTAGAGAGAGAATTATTTTTTAATTATGTAGAACATTAACTTGTTTCATAAATCTAAAAATACACTTCAAGAAATATTTTAAAGGTGTTTTCATTTTTGGATTAGAAAAGAGTTTAACTAGATTCCTTTAAATTATAAACACTGAACAGCATTAACATTTTGACTTAAAATTGGATATGATATTCTGAAAATGTTTCTACTGGGGGTAATAACACAATGATTTTGTATGTAGCACTCACACTCACATTGCAAGAACAAATAAAATCCTCATGTTAGTAGTGACTACATTTAAAAAAATGATATAAATATAGGACAATAGTCTATTTGAGAAACCAGGTAGCTTGTAGTTAGATCTTTTCTTGGGGTGTGATTGAAAGACTTACCTCTTCCTTATCTACATGATTCTTTATTTGCATCTTTGCCATGGTCCACAAGCATTTCAGGAGTGATTTCATACTTAGAAATAAATTCAAGATATCTAATTAATTTAGAAGTCATTTCTGGTGCTGTTACTTTGAGGGCTATTCCTTTAGTCAATAAACTCTCCATAACTGGCAGAGGCTATACTGTGTAGGATCCAATTCTAGAAAAGAGGATGAAGAAAAGTCCAAGGCCCTAAGGAGAGGAAGGGCAGGGATGGGGTAGTGAGCAACCAAGAAGGACAACTGAGTAAGTAATAAAATATGAAATCCAGGCAGTAGGAGAGGCCTCTGGCGTGCCTTCCTAAACTGTCAGGCTATCTGAGGACCCGGATTCTTGGCTCATGTGGTGTGCTCACCCCAGCTGGAATGCACAAGCAGGCTTTCAAACCTTGGCTGTGCTTCTCACTGGCAGTGCGTTGGTGGGCTGCATACTCCAACCTTTCAGTGTTTTAGTTTTCTTATTTGTCAACTAGAAAGTAATGCTTATGAAAGGTTTCAAACATACTTGATAATGTAAGTAAAAGCTGTTTGAATACACAGAGGAAGGATAGGAAGGAAGGAGATGGGATTATTAAATTGTACATACTTTAATGGAGAAAATCTTGACATACTTCCCCCAAAACATAGCCAACAAAACCCAGTATGACATGCTTCCTTATTTGTGTCGAGTATGAGAGAGGGAGGACCTCTTTATCAAAGGTGGAATAAAAAAATGTATCATTCCCTTTAATAATTTTAAGTCTTCCTTATTCACTTGTCTCTAATTTCACATTTACTCTACAAACACAGACAGACAGGGCCTCCTGGCTGAAATCTGGGTTCCTAAAGCAATCTCTTTGAATAGGAACTCTGATTGTTGTAGATCAGTCAGGTTAACTCTGGGAGTTAGGATGGAATCAGCTTCATGGAATACATGAGGGAAGGGTGCATGAATCAAAGTTTTGTAGAAAATAGCAAAAAGGGTGAGAAAGGAGGCCAGGTTCCGGACCACCACAATATATTTAGTGTAGGTATTTGGAAAAGTGGCATTCCCTCCCCTAAGTTATTTGGCTCTGATGCCATATTATAATTAACTCTTCTATTTTGAATAGTATTTTACTACAACTCTTTTTTTAAAGATAATATAAAAATAAATATAATTTAGTATAAATATGCAAAGGTAATAAGTCTCTTTAATTCAATTGAAATTATCTACTTGTGTTATCTTTGTGCTAGCTAGAAATATAATCCTATTATAATTGAACATAGCTATGTACTTTTTATTTAGCTAAACCTGGTGTTCATTTTGTTTTCAAGTGGGAAATATGTTGATCAAATGTATCATTTTTTTCCTGATACTGGCAAATAAACAACTAAGTAGTTAAAATACTGAATTCATCTATAAGCTTTTGAATGAAGATTTTTCAAAAGGAAAGTTTATAGTAATTCATTCTATATTTTATTCAAGTTCACAAATAAATATAGAAAAATAAAATTTCAGATTTTATTATTTATGTAGATGCACTAGTATTTTTTAACATTTTATGTTCATTTATTGATGCATTGTAAATTGTAATTATACATTTTGATATATGTCAGGGTATGAACATCATACATGCACACATTGCACATTTAACCCTCCCTCCAATCCCACCCTATTCCCTCCCCCTTCCCTCCCTTTCGTGCTCCAGATAGTGATCGAGTCTTATAGGTTTGTGTATGTACATCATGTGCTATAGTGTATTTCCCTCCACTCCCCGCCCAACTCCCTCAGTTAGGTCACCTTCTTTGTCCATCTAAAGATTTCTTCTTCTTCCCTTCTAAGTCCCTTCTATGTCCCATTCTATCTAGCTCCCACAGATTAGGGGGAACATCCGATTTTTTACTCTTAGTGTCTTACTAATATCGCTTAGCATGATGTTCTCTAGTTCTCTCCATTTCTCTGCAAATGATGTGATTTTGTTCTTCTTTGTGGCTGCGTAAAATTCCATTGTGTACATATCCCATAGTTTTGTGATCCATTCATCTGTTGATGGACACCTTGGCTG
>PVJS01045623.1:0-16158 GCA_004027185.1 Glis glis
TGGAGGATCCGGGTTCACGGCCAGCCTCAGCTACTTAGTGAGGCCCTCCGCAACTTAGTGAGACCCTGCTTTCAAATAAAGAATTAAAAAATAGGGCTGGGGGTGTAGCTCAGAGGTAGAATGCCCCTGGGTTCAATCCCCAGTACTGCAAAAAAAACCCCAAAACAATGAAGTTCATTGTTTTAAAACATAGCATATGAAATCATCATGTTTTTAAATAAATATTTTTGCATTCCAAAATAATGCATAATCAGTATGAAACAAAACAAAAAAGGACGGACTGAGGCCATAAATACCCACTACTGCCAAATAACCATTAACAGTTTCTATTTTCTTCTAGTTTTTCATGGATATTGTCACAGTTGTGATTATATAATTTGTAATTTTTACTTTTTCCAATCTGCATATAGGAACAATATATATGAGAATATATATTATACATATATACGATATACATATATATATGAATACCCTGTCATTAAAATTATTTTCAAAGTCTTAATGAGTTGTTTGAAAATCAGTGGATATGCTGGGTGTGGTGGCGCACGCTTGTAATCCCAGTACTTGGGAGGTCGAGACAAGAGGATCACAGGTTCACCGCCAGCCTCAGCTCCTTAGTGAGGCCCTCCGCAACTTAGTGAGACCCTGTTTCAAAATAAAGAATAAAAAATAGGGCTGGGGGTGTAGTTCGGAGGTAGAATGCCCCTGGGTTCAATCCCCAGTGCCCCCCAAAAACACACACACACACACTGGGTTTAAATTCTTTTTTTAAGTAGATCCATTAAACAAACAAAATCCTAAATCTAGTGTACTTATGTAAATCATCTTTGCTGATATCCATACCATTATTTAGGCAAAAGGGTCTACAGACAGAAAAAAAGTAATACTAAGGAATACTTGGATAATCAATATATTTCAGCAAAAGCATTTTTTTTCAGCATAGCCTTCCTTCTCTATTTTTAAAGATAATATAGTAGTAAGAATTAAATGTGGCTCCTAATTCTTTTTTGTAAATTAAATTAATATTGGCAGCCGACTTTACCTCACAACATTAAAAACTGCATGAAAATACCAGTCAATGATAAAGTATTTGCACACTAAATCCCTCTCAACCCTTACCCTGGCGATTTTTTCGTATTCGTTTTGCTTGAAGAATCTGCTTTTTGCATTCAGCAATTTTTTCATGTGCTCCAGCAATGCTACATTCTACATAAAAAGGTTTTTTCTTTATTAAAGATAGTTATAACATGTATAATCTCCATCCATTTTCAATTTTAAAATATGCTTCTAAATTGAAATTCCATTGCTAACAAAATAGACACTGACGTTAGAAAAAGTAGCTGTAATCCCAAGCATTGTACCACATTAGAATACATATTTCTGTAGCTAACATTTACTGTATGTATTCCTTCTATGAATAGTGCGATTGTTATTATTTTATCACCAACCAAAGAAAACCTTTAGCAGATATTTTCCCCTTTAGATCATAAAAAAATAAAATTACAGACAGAAATATTAATTACTTTAAGTTTCCTTACCTATTTCCTTGTAAATTTTTTCATAATTTTCCATTTCTCTGAGATTCATATCATATACCAGCAAAGTTTTGCCCATTGAAAATTCACATTGAGACAGTGTGCTCAGCATACGTTGGTACTGGCTGTATCTAATGAAAAAAAGAGATAAGCAGGAAAAAACGTTTGTGGATTGCTCAAGTTGAACTGTTACAACGCAGG
This sequence comes from Glis glis, assembly GCA_004027185.1. Taxonomy (NCBI): domain Eukaryota; kingdom Metazoa; phylum Chordata; class Mammalia; order Rodentia; family Gliridae; genus Glis; species Glis glis. The sequence continues at coordinate 1,737 of PVJS01045623.1, forward strand.
CAGAGAGCTACTCGTTAAATTATACCAAGCTCTCGGAGAACACTTAGACTATTCATCCCTTATGTTTTATGCGGTATGTTTGCCTTTATGAACTACTTTAGTTACAAGTGCAAGATGGGATTGTTGTTCTTATTCATATAGGCTTTATTTAAATAAATGTTTGAATTGTTTAAATCACTTAAAAATATTTTGACTAAAGAGTTGCTAATCTTATTGATTCTGTTCTCACAATTTTTTTACTCTATACAGCACAATTATTTATCCATGTGGAAAATGAATCCAAATGAGGAAAATTTTTTTGCTAAAATAGCCAGGCTTGTTGGTATACAACTGTAATCCTAGTACTTGGGAGGCTGAGACAGAAGGACCAGAAGTTCGAGGCCAGCCTCAGCAACTTAGCAAGACCCTGTTTCAAGATTAAAAATAAAAAGGGCTGGAGGTGTAGCTTGGAGATAGAATGCCCCTTGGATCAACCCCTAGCACCAAAAAAGAAACTAAAACAAAAACCCAAGTGTGTGTGTGTGTGTGTGTGTGTGTGTGTGTGTGTGTGTTTATGCGTGTGTGTGTTTATGTGTAGCAGCAACTTTCTATTAACTTATTAACAAAGAATAAAGTTTCAAGCCAGGTGTGGTGGCGCACTCTTGTAATCCCAGTACTTGGGAGGCTGAGACCGGAGGATCACAGGTTCACAGCCAGCCTCAGCTACTCAGTGAGGCCCTCCGCAATTTAGTGAGACCCTGCTTCCAAATAAATAATAAAAAATAGGGATGGGGGTGTAGCTTGGAGGTAGGATAATGCCCCTGGGTTCAATCCCCAGTACTGCAAAAAAAAAAAAAAAGAAGAAAGTTTCATTCAGATATTTTGTTTAACTAAATACTTGAAAGTGATCAAATTAATGAGCCCAAATTTATTCTTCATTTCTTCTTTTATCCTCTGCTTTCTGCATGTTTGTTTGTTTTTGCGGCACTGGGGATTGAACCCAGGGGCATTCTACCTCTGAGCTACACCCCCGGCCCTATTTTGTATTCTTTATTTGGAAACAGGGTCTCACTAAGTTGCGGAGGGCCTCACTAAGTAGCTGAGGCTGGCCTCGAACCTGCGATCCTCCGGTCTCAGCCTCCCAAGTACTGGGATTACAGGCGTGCGCCACCATGCCCGGCTTTTCTGCATGTTTTATAAACATAAGGAGGCCTCTGAAGAGAAGCCAGGGAAAAGATCTAGGTTTGATTCATTCAGAGATGACGCCACTGGACATTTAAGGTGCAGGGACACTTGAATAGCAAGGACAGTGGGGGACATACCCCTCCTCCTGGGAGCCAGAGTTGCACCATTTGATGAAGCTCTTCACTAGGAGGTTGATTCTCCGGTCGTCTCCGGCACCATCTCCATCAATCAGGAGACGCTTGCGGATGACTTCGTCTGCAGCAAAGAAGGACAAGGTGTAAGTTTAAATGACCAGCTGGCTCTTGGTCGCTTTCTAGGACAAACAACCAGTGTCACAACTTATCTGCTCATGTACAGAAAAGTTATTGAGCTGTAAATGTACCTAATGCTACTGACCTATACCCTGAAAAACAGCAGAAGTGGTACATTTTGTTATGTGTATTTTATTTTTTTTAATTTTTGGGGTTTTTTTTGCAGTACTGGGGATGTAACCCAGGAGCATTCTACCTCCGAGCTCCACCCCCAGCCCTATTTTCTATTTTTTATTTTGAAACATTGTCTCACTAAGTTGTGGAGGGCCTCACTAAGTAGCTGAGGCTGGCTACCAACCTGCGATCCTCCTGTCTCAGCCTCCCGAGTACTGGGATGACAAGCGTGCGCCACCACGCCTGGCTTAAGTAAATTTTTAAAATGTAAAGAAAATTCCTGGAGAGCCTGCATGATGAATCGGCAGCAAAACCTTTCAACAATGGCTCCTGTGTGTAGGCAGAAGTATTTTTGAGCGCAGGTGCAGCGGAGATAAACTCTGGAAGGCAGATGGCTCCAGTTTTAAAATATATTCTGTGATAACATCAGATACACATTTTTAGAACGGGGTTTGGTTGTCAGCGCCAGGGCTTGGAAAGGCTGCTCAAGCTACAGACCCATCAGGTGTTTTAATTTTACATTTTAAAAATACAAACTAGTGTTTTCCGTTTTTAACCATCAACAGTGTTATTTGAAGAGACTAAGACAAATAAAACACAATCCTCGAAGAGATTAAAATGCAGAAAATGAATGATAAAACAAAACAAAAGGAGGCATCCCGTGGGTGAGGTAATGTGGCGTACTGATGCTGTCCAGTGATTCCTCCACTTGTCTTGTTCTTGTTTCTGGTCTCAATTCCCCCCAAAACCCATCTTCTGCCCAGATGCCTGGGCCTCCTACTTCCCCAAGGGCTGGGGATTTCTAATGCAAGTGCATTCTGGGAACAGGTGGAAAACATCAGAGGCAAACTGGGGGCCAGTGCCCTGGCTGAGGGGGAAGCTATTTCAAGACCCGATTTTTCCAGTTTGGTAACTAAAATGTTCAAAACACATTTTGTGGTCATTCCAGCTGTACACTTTAAGATCTGGCACTTTACATATGTATGGAATACTTCAATTAGAAAAGTTTTTCAAAAACATTACAACACCGGACAGGCGAAATCCACCAAATCCATAGGCCTGTCTCGTCTTCCCTACTTGGGAGGAATGTTCCAGAGCGCCATATTGTCTTGTTCATTCTGTGTTCTCTTCAGCATCTTGTACTGCAGACGCTCAATACTTTTATTTTTTTTATTTATTTATTTTTTTGTGGTACTGGGGATTGAACCCAGGGGCATTCTAACTCTGAGCTACACCCCCAGCCCAATTTTTATTCTTTATTTTTGAAACAGGGTCTCACTAAATTGCGGAGGGCCTCACTAAGTAGCTGAGGCTGGCCGCGAACCTGCAATTCTCCTGTCTCAGCCTCCCAAGTACAGGGATTACAAGTGTGCGCCACCAAGCCCTGCAATAAATACTTTTAAATTCAATTTGTAGAGCCTGCACAGGACCATCTGCCTTCTAAAGAGCTGTGTCTCAGTAAACCACTAACAAGAGCTACAGTCAACAATCTCATTTTCATCTCCATAGCAGTGATCCCTTGCTCAAAAGACGCGAGTCAAGGAGCAGATGTCTCCACAAGGTACCAGAGTAAGCTCTGAGGAGGAGACAGACAGACCTGAGCCTTTCACTCTCGTTGGAGAAACAACACGCAGAAATGCACGTGCACAGAGGAGGCTGTGATTGTTAAACGAGCGACAGGCGCACACCAGAGGGTAGGAGCAGATGCCCTCTGGCTTGGGGGAAATCGGGAGGTAGAATGTGAGCTGCTGTTTAGACACTTAAAAATCATCAATCAAAAAACCCAAAGGGCCTTTTCGTAATATCTATCAAAAGTTCAAGCAACATATAGCCTTTGACTCAACAATCCCAGGTCCACGCGCACGTAAGCAATATGACATCAGATACGCACGGGAACGTGACACCAACAAAGCATTAAAAACCAGCCGACGTCCATCGGCAGGAGAACGATTGAAATCAAGTTTGGCATAAGAACACAGCGGAGTACTACGAAGCTGGAAGAAATAAATAAGGACGCGCTCTATGGGCAGATATGCGATCATTTAACACAACTTGTTATAAAAGCATTGTGAGCCAGGCGTGGTGGCGCATGCCTGTAATCCCAGTACTTGGGAGGCTGAGACAGGAGGACCACAGGTTGGAGGACAGCCTCAACAAGTTACTTAGTGAGGCTCTCAGCAACTTAGCAAGACACTGTTTCCAAATAAAAAGTATTTTATTTTTTAGTTTTAGTTTTTGGCACTGGGGATTGAACCCAGGGGCATTCTATCTCCGAGCTACACCCCCAGCCCTATTTTATTCTTTTATTTTGAAACAGGGTCTCACTAAATTGTGGAGGGCCTCACTAAGTAGCTGAGGTTGGCCGCGAACCTGGATCCTCCTGTCTCAGCCTCCCAAGTACTGGGATTACAAGCGTGTGCCACCACGCCTGGCTCCAAATAAAAAATAAAATAGGGCTGAGGGTATAGCCCAGAGGTAGAAGTCCCCTGGGTTCCACCAAAAAATAAAATAAAAACATTGTGAAGAACAGTACGTACGGTATGCTCCCTTTCAAATCAAAATGGGAGGAGTAAGTTTACATAGTCTGAAACGATATACAAGCAACCAATAAAAGGGTTCACCAAGCCGGGCGCGGTGGCGCACGCTTGTCATCCCAGTACTTGGGAGGCAGAGACCGGAGGATCCGGGTTCGCGGCCAGCCTCAGCTACTTAGTGCGGCCCTCTGCAACTTCCTGAGACCCGGTTTCAAAATGAAGGATAAAAAAATAGGGCTGGGGGTGGATCTCGGAGGTAGAACGGCCCTGGGTTCGATCACAGGTAAAATAAATAAATAAATAAATAAATAAATAAATAAATAAATAAAAGGGGTCACCAAAAGAGGGGGTAGTATAAGGGGCAGGAGGACCGGCTGGAAGGTGGGGGGAGGGAATATCTTTTTTTTAATATATTCATTTATTGGTGCATTGTGATTATACATTTGATAAGTGTCAGGTTAGCTGAATCATACATGCACACATTGCTCATTTAGCCCTCCCTCCAATCCCACCCTATTCCCTCCCCCTTCCCTCCCTTTAGTGCTCTGCAGTGATTGAGTCTTATAAGTTTGTATATAGGCCGGGCATAGTGGCGCACGCTTGTAATCCCAGTACTTTGGGAGGCGGAGACCGGAGGATCCGGGTTCGCGGCCAGCCTCAGCGCTCTCTCTCTCTCTCTCTCTCTCTCTCGGCCCTCCGCAACTTCGTGAGACCTGGTTTCAAAATAGTCTATAAAAAAAAAGTTTGTATATATACATCATGTGCTTTAGTGTGTTTCCCTCCACCCCCCCCCCAACTCCCTCAGTTAGGTCATCTTCTTTGGGAATATCTTTTATGTCTGGTTTTAAAGTCAGACGAGAATTCAATCTGTTATCGGTGGTTGTTTATAAAAGAAAGAACTCCGAAGTCCCTTCCCTGTCCCCCACGCCGAGCGGGGAGAGCTGTGGCTCTGGCAGTGGTGCGGGATGACAGGCCGGTGAGGACCCTGCAGGCCTGGTTAGCAAAGGCTCAGCCAGCGCCAGGCAGCCCTGGGGGTGGTGTGAGGGGAGGTGGAAGACTAGCGGTGGCAGCACGGGTCCCCTGCCCCTGCACTGGCAGAGCCTCCTCCCACCCTGGCCGTCCCCCTTTAGTCTAAGCACAATTCCTCAGCCACCCTGGGGCTAGAAGTCAAAAATTGGAGCCAGTGGCTGGGTTGGCCCGCCCAGTGCTGACTGTGTGTGTACCTGTGTGAGCAGCATTTAACCTCACCTCTAAAATGGGAGTAAAACTGTCTACTTTGTAGGACTGTTGTGAAACTTCATGGAAATAAAAAGTATACCAAAGAGCACAATGCCTGTCCTGCAGGGGAAAAAGAAAGTATATTATCTTTATCATTTTTATTTTTTGGTCCTTTTTTTTTTAGATTGAACCCAGGGGCGCTCTACCTCTGAGCTATACCCCCAGCCCTATCTATCTATTTATTTATTTATTTTGCAGGACTGGGGATTGAGCCCAGGGGCATTCTACCTCCAAAGTACACCCCCAGCCCTATTTTTTATTCTTTATTTTGAAACAGGGTCTCACTAAGTTGCGGAGTGCCTCACTAAGTAGCTGAGGCTGGCGATGAACCTAGATCCTCCGGGTCTCAGCCTCCCAAGGACTGGGATTACAAGCATGTGCCACCACCCCTGGCCTATTCTTTATTTTTGAAACAGTGTCTCACTAAGTAGATAGGCTGGCCAGGAGCCTGCCATCCCCCTGTCTCAGCCTCCCAAGTACTGGGATTATAAGCGTGTGCCACCACGCCTGGCTACCACTGTTATTTTTAATGACACCTTATTGATGAACTCTACACCATACATACCTAAACCATGTTTTGTCTACTATACCCACTGACTTCATAAATCATGCACAAGGCCCTCTGTAAGCAATTTGATTATTTACATTAATAATTCTGGCAAACCTTGTTCTATCCTGTAAAAACAATAAAGATGGCTTAGAAACTATTTTATTAAGGACTAAAGCCATGCAAAAACAGTGCTCAGACAAATTCCTGTTAGATTTCTCATTCTACCAGCACCAATCATGAGTTATTAAGATGAATTACACATAGTCCATTTGTTAGATTCCTTATGGCAGAATAGCTCCTGGACCCTCCTCTCAAGAAGTTTAAAATCATTAAAGTAATTTTAAGGTCAACAATATTAAGAAGATACATAAAAGGTGGGCGGAAAGAACAATAAATAGATGATTTAATGCTTCCATGTAAATATGGGTCTCTCCTTAGACACTTAGGACCAGTCTAAAAAGTGCTGATGCCAAAATAATTTACTTAAACCAGAACTACATTAAAAAAAATTTTTTTTTGCAGTACTGGGGATTGAACCCAGGAGCATTCTACCTCAGAGCTACACCCCCAGCCCTATTTTTTCTTCTTTCATTTTGAAATAGGGTCTCGCTAAGTTTCGGAAGGCCTCACTAAGTAGCTGAGGCTGGCCACAAACCTGTGATCCTACTGTCTCAGCCTCCCAAGTACTGGGCTTACAAGCGTGCGCCACCACATCTGGCTTAAAAAAATTTTCTTTAAAGCAAAAAATAGTATTTTGGGTCTTGTGCTTTTCTCTGTTGGTCTAAATGTTTAGAACATAGTGCAAATCAAGGGTGAAGCTCCACTCTTGGTTTGAAAAACGATTTATCTTGGTTAAGGAAATATTAAAGCTGGGCGTGGTGGTGCACACTTGTAATCCCAGTACTTGGGAGGCTGAGACAGAAGGATTGCAGGTTTGCGGCCAGCCTCGGCTACTTAGTGAGACCGTGTCTCAAAATAAAAAATAGGGCTGGGGGTGTAGCTCGGACGTAGAATGCCCCTGGGTTCCATCCCCAGTACCTCAAAAACAAACAAACAAAAAAGAAATCTTATTAAATAGTTGAACTGCATTCGTTACCCCTTGGCTGGGGCAACAGATGGTGAAATAGGTTGGAGAAATCCGCTGGCACCAGTGAAGAGTCCTGCTTTTAGCCCACAATGTCTACTTAACATGGGACCGGCAACTGCGACAGGAACGAGTGTGGCAGCGAACACTTGCACAGTGCTTATACGCTCCTGCTGGGTGAACTCACATCCCGCTTCCTCCCTTGCCCTCCAAGGAGTGTCCCCCGTGGATGATCAATTAGACGGCCGCTCAGCCGCAAAGGGCGTTGCAGGTCATCACCCTGCACCAGTGACAACCCAGACAGTACGCGGTCTTCACCTTCCTTTACTGATGGTCGGTGTCGCCTCTGCATTCACAGAAAACACACACGACTGCGTGATTACAGTCGCGGGGCGGCTGCATTATTCTGTCATATTGTTTACAGGCATATTAAATCCATCACTTCGGATTTTAACAAGCATAGATCCAGGCATTACACTTTTCTAATTAAAAAAAAAAGCTGTCAAAGTCAAGACGCCCTATTAAATGGAACGTACAGCCACGGCCCGCCCCGCTCCTCCTCTCCCATCTGTTGCTCTGGCACACCAACCTCTCCACCTAATGTTCTCTGTACTGCAAAAAGGGCCTTTGAGATGACTTCCAACGGGGTACTAACACTGTTTAACACCCTTTAAATTAACACCTACTCCATACAAACTGCTAACGTAGTTTAAATTAACAGCGACAACATCTAAACGGCTTTTCGGTTTGCCAAAATGCCACAGTGGCATCAGGGAAAGAAGAGAATGGATGGCCTGGCCTCCGACTCCCAGGACTCCCTCTCCTCATGTCTGCACGACAGCGCCGGTAACGACGTCCACAGTCCTGCATCTACAGATGGCAATGCAGTGCCTCTCGCCTTCCCTTCGAGGCAATGTGGGGTGGCAAATTAGGGGCACAAATACAGGGCTTCTGGATATGCAGACCCATGTTTGAAGATTACATGAGAAGCGCCGGGCGTGGTGGCGCACGCTTGTAATCCGGGTACTTTGGGAGGCGGAGACCAGAGGATCCGGGTTCGCGGCCAGCCTCAGCTCTCTCTCTCTCTCTGTCTCTCTCTCTCGCTCTCTCTACTTAGTGAGGCCTCCACAACTTCGTGAGACCTGGTTTCAAAATAAAGTATAAAAAAATTAGGGCCGGGGGTGTAGTGCGGAGGTAGAACGCCCCTGGGTTCAATCCCCGGTACCGCAAAAAAAAAAAAAAAAAAGATTACATGAGAATACAGTGACCCAGGTACCCCAGAGTTGTAAGAGGACAAGGGCCCCCATCTAAGCTCCAGGGCCAAGCACGGGTACTCTGCCGAGTTTCTCAGGGGTAATTATCAAGGACATCCAATTCTCACTGCCCCCCACCCCGCCACCACAAGTCCAAGCCAAATGCTGTGCCCTGGGTTCCCCGCTTCCATTCTGGGCTTCCTAGAGTCTGTTCTCTACACAGCACCCCAGAATGATCTAGAAGATGAACTGGATCACTACCTCCCTCCCATCAATGGACAGAGTACAGTCCGGTCTCCTTTCCACAGCCGCAAACTTCTTCACCAGGTTAGCTTCCTTCCGCACCCCACTCCTCCTGGCCTCGCTGGGCCTGACCCCATTACTTTCCTCAGCTTCCTGTGCAAGGCGAGGAGTCTCTGCCGCTCTCTGAACTCCTTCTCGGGCTCTTCCCATGGCTGATCTTTCCAGGTCTCATTTGAAATGTCCCTTCTCAGAGAGGTCACACCTGATCATCTATTTCACCCTAATCGCTGGCCATGCCCATCCCCGCTTCCATTGCGCACATCATTCTGAGTTCATTCTCAGAAGTTAATTCCATTCCTTCTCAGAAATCCTTCTATGTACTGTGTGATTGCACGCCATGACTTCTCTCCCTCAAGCAGGGGCCAGTGCCCCTCCTCTGTCGGTGGCACCCCGCACCTCACATTATGTCTGGAACGTATGTGCTACTTATTTGTTGACTAATCACACATACTACTCAGCTCCATGATTTGTTTCAAAAGCAGAAAAGACAGGGAAGGGCAATCTGGGCGGATTTATGTATTTATTTTATTTATTTATTTATTTATTTATTTATTTATTTATTTATTTATTTTGCGGTACCGGGGATTGAACGCAGGGGCGTTCTACCTCCGTGCTACACCCCCGGCCCTATTTTTTTATACTTTATTTTGAAACCGGGTCTCACAAAGTTGCAGAGGGCCTCACTAGGTAGACTGGGCAGATTTAAAGTTGGAGAAGAAGCCGAGCGTGGTGGCGCACGCTTGTAATCCCAGGACGTGGGAGGCTGAGACAGGAGGATTCAGGTTCGCGGCCAGCCTCAGCTACTTAGTGAGGCCCTCCGCACTTTAGTGAGACCCTGTTTCAAAATAAAGAATAAAAAATAGGTCTGGAGGTAGAGCTTGGAGGTAGAATGCCCCTGGGTTCAATCCCCAGTACCGCCAAAAAAAAAAAAAAAAAAGATGGAGAAGGTGCAGTTCTCATCATAAGAAAGTAGAGAAAACAGATCGGTGAGACAAAGTCTTACATTTAATAATATTTACTGCATGTTATTATGTACCGGACACCGTGCAAAGCCCCTTCCAACTTTTATTACATTTTATCCTTGAAACACCTGTCTGAGGTGGATTTCCTCATCTTCATTTACAGAGAATAAATCAGAGGCTCAAGGAAGCTGGTTACCTGCACAAGGTTGGACGCAGAGTGGGGACTCGTGGGGACTCCACAGATGTGGGGGGCACCTAGCTGCAGGAACTACAAGCTCTAGGACCCACAGTCCCTCCCATGTCCCACTTGATACACTCTGTCACTCCTTTGGTATTCTCTACCTCAGTAAATAAAGCAGCCCTAGCCGGGCGTGGTGGCGCACGCTTGTAATCCCAGTACTTGGGAGGCTGAGACCGGAGGATCACAGGTTCGAGGACAGCCTCAGCTACTTAGTGAGGCCTCCGCAACTTAGTGAGACCCTGTTTCAAAATTAAAAAAAAAAATAGCCGGGCGTGGTGGCACATGCTTGTAATCCCAGTACTTGGGAGGCTGAGACAGGAGGATCCGGGTTTGCGGCCAGCCTCAGCTACTTAGTGAGGCCTCCATGACTTAGTGAGACCCTGTCTCAAAATAAAAAATAAAAAATAGGTCTGGGGGTGTAGCTCGGAGGTAGAATGCCCCTGGGTTCAATCTCCAGTACCACAAAAAATAAAAATAAAGTAGCCGTAATAGGCACACAGTCACTAGTTAGAACCGGGGGGTCACCCTTGAGCCCTCCCCTCACACCCAGGTAACCACTGAAGTCCTGACTTTCAACACCATACATTTCTTTTTGTGTGTGTGTGGTTCTGGGGATTGAAAGCAGGGGCGTTCTACCTCCGTGCTACACCCCCGGCCCTATTTTTTTTATACTTTATTTTGAAACCGGGTCTCACGAAGTTGCAGAGGGCCTCACTAAGGAGAGAGAGAGAGAGAGAGAGAGAGAGAGAGCGAGAGAGCTGAGGCTGGCCGTGAACCCGGATCCTCTGATCTCTGCCTCCCAAAGTACTGGGATTACAAGCGTGCGCCACCACGCCCGGCAACACCATACGTTTCTCTCCACCCATCCACTGCTCTGCATGCCCTCTAGGTCACAGTCCCATCTTTGTCCAAGGCCCCATTACCCCTCCCTAGGACCACTGCAGCAGCAGCTAAGAGACAGGATGCATAACAGCGAAGACAGGGACTCTGGAGCCAGCCTGCCGCTCTAACTTACTACCTGTGCTACCTTTGGGCTCCAGTTTCATCAGTAAAATGGGGATAATAATTAGAACCCTGCCTGACACCCGGTGTTACGTGCTATATAAATGTCATTAAGGGGAAAAGGGACTGCTTAGCCCTTTCCCTTCCCCGCATCACTCTTCACATATACAGTGTGTGTGTGTGTGTGTGTGTGTGTGTGTGTGTGTGTTTTACAGTGTTTTTAAAATGCAGATCTGGGACTGAGGATGTAGCTTGGTGGTAGAGTGCTTGCCTAGCATGTACAAGACCCTGGGTTCCATTTCCAGCACAGCAAAAAATAGATAAATAAGTAAAATAAAAGCATATCTGATATACCACACCAACGTTAAAAACTTTTAATGGCTTCCCATTGCAATTAAAAATGAGGGTGGGTCAGAACTTTTGTGTCTCTGTGTGTGGTACTAGGAATTATCCATGGGTATTCTACCTCTGAGCTACTTCCTCAGCTCTTTTTTTGTGTGTGTGTGTGTGTGGAACTGGGGATGGAACCCAGGGGCATTTTACCTCCGAGCTACACCCCCAGCCCTATTTTATTCTTTATTTTTCAAACAGGGTCTCACTAAGTTGTGGAGGGCCTCACTAAGTAGTTGAGGTTGGCCGTGAACCTGCGATCCTTCTGTCTCAGCTTCCCAAGTACTGGGATTAAAGGCGTTGGCCACCATACCCAGCTTCCTCAGCCCTATTTTATTTTATTTTATTTTTTGCGGTACTGGGGATTGAACCCAGGGGCATTCTACCTTTGAGCTATGCCCCCAGCCCTATGTTTTATTCTTTATTTTGAAACAGGGTCTCCTTAAGTTGCAGAGGGCCTCACTAAGTTGCTGAGGCTGTCCTGGAACCTGTGATCTTGCTGTCTCAGCCTCCCAAGTACTGGGACTACAAGCATGCAGCCATCAGGCTGGGCTGTGTCCCTCTTTTTTTTTTTTCTTTTTTTCAGTACTGGGGATTGAAGCCAGGGGCATTCTACCTCCGAGCTACACCCCCAGCCCTATTTTTTATTCTTTATTTTGAAACAGGGTCTCACTAAGTTGTGGAGGGCCTCACTAAGTAGCTGAGGCTGTCCTTGAACCTGTGATCCTCCTGTTCAGTCTCCCAAGGACTGGGACTACAAGCATGTCACCATCAGGCTGATCTGTGCCCCCCGCCCTATTTTTTGCAGTACCGGGGAAGGGCCTCACTAAGTTGCAGATGGCCTCGCTAAGTAGCTGAGGCTGTCCTCCAACCTGTGATCCTCCTGTCTCAGCCTCCCTAGGAGTGGGATGACAAGCATGCGGCCACCAGGCCGGGCTGTGTCCCCTTATTTCTACTCAGTCCAGAGACCACCCTCTTTACAACTGTCCCGCCACCCCACTGCAGCCGACAAACCCCGTCCCCAGGCCGGCGGCCGGATGGACACACAGACAGACACACACACCTTACAGCCCGGTCTCCCCTGGCGGCCTCTGCTCCGCGGCCTCCCTCCCTCGTCCCCCTCTGTCCCAGGGCCACTCCCGATCGCCCTCCAGACCCCTCCATTCGCGCCGATCCCTTTGGGATCCTGGGGCCGCCCTCCATCCCCACCGCGGGCCGCTCGGGCCTCCTGCATGGTCGGAGGCCCCCGCGTCGCCATGCCCGGTCCCCGGCCTCCTCTGCCCGGGCTTCTCCGCATGGTCGGCGGCCCCCGCGTCGCCCTGCCCCGTCCCGGCCTCCTCCTCCCGGGCCTCCTCCTCCGCCCGGGCCTCCTCCTCCCCGGCCTCCTCTGCCCGGGCCTCCCCGCATGGCCGGCGGCCCCCGCGTCGCCCTGCCCCGTCCCGGCCTCCTCCGCCCGGGCCTCCCCGCATGGCCGGCGGCCCCCGCGTCGCCCTGCCCCGTCCCGGCCTCCTCCGCCCGGGCCTCCGCCGTGCTCCGGGGACCCCGCGCGCGTCCGGGCCGGGGCGCGGAGGCCGGGCTTGGAGGCCGGGCGCGGGCGCGGGGCCGCGGGCCTCACCGTCCGTCACGGCTCCCATGGCGTGCGCGGCGCTCGGCGGCGGCGGCGGCGGCGGAGGTCAAACTCCCACAATGCAGCCGGGTAAACAGCCATGGAGGAGGAGGCGGCGGCGCCCGCGGCCGCCCGCTCCGCCCGCTCCGCCCGCGCCGCCGCCTGAGTCGCCGCCGCCTGGTCTCCGCGCGGCCCGCGCTCCCGGGGGGACGGCCGCGGCGCCGCGACACGGGGAGCCGGCGGTGGCCGCTGCGTCCCGGGGGTCCCCGCGGGGCCCCGGCCCGTCCCCGGCGCGGCCCACGCCCAGGCCGCCAGGCCCGCAGGTGAGCGCGCGAGGCCGGGGACGGAGGCCGGAACGCGGGAGGCCGGAACGCGGGAGGCCGGGGCGCGGGGGCGCGGGGAGGGACGCCGGGGGGACACCGGGGGGCACGGCGCGGACCCCGCTCCTGCAGCCCGCCGCCCTCCCGCCCTCCCGCCCGCGCCGGGGCTCGAACGCGGGGCAGGCCCGGGCTGCGGCCGCGCGGTTCCGGGAAGCGGACGGAGGAACTTGGCGCCCGGGTGGCCTTGGTGGCCTTGGTGGCCGTGATGGCGCGGGCCGGGGCCGGCGGGGGCCGGTGTCAGCGGCGTCCACGGAGCGGCCCCCCGCCCCCCAGGTGCAGGGAAGTCGGGGCGCCGCCGGCCGCGGGGTGCAGGGGCGCGCCGCCCGAGCCGAGTCACTTTGAGTCAACTTGGAGGAGTTTGCTCTTAAGTGTCCCCGGGCGGGCGGCGAGGGGACGCGCAGGGAGGGCTGGTGGCCTCCCCGGGGACGCGGGCACTTAGCTGACACCCAGAGGCTGCGCCGAGCCCCCGGCCCGGGCTTCAGAGTGGATGGAGCTGGCTCACTCACATTGGGGGGGGGGATCAAATTATTATTATTACTATTTTGCCCATGTAATTGTTTACCAATTTTCATGAATCCCCCCCCTCCTCAAGTCTCTTGCATGTTCAGATCCAGAATAGAGCAATTGGGAAGGGGGAATTTGCATAAAGCTGGGGCCCTTCTCCCCGTTTTTCCCCAAAGAGGAAGAGTTGTAAATGCAAATCGAGGATACTGTTTTTAACCTTTAGGTAAAAGTCAGTGTGTATAAAAAAAAAAATTTTTATATTAAGCGAGGCTAGTGACTTCAATAATACCACCCACACTCTTAGGAATTAGTGCTCAAGAGCCAGGCACTTGTCATCCCAGGACTTGGGAGGCTGAGACAGGAGGATCGCAGGTTTGCCGTCACCCTTGGCTACTGAGTGAGGCCCTCTGCAACTTAGTGAGACCCTGTTTCAAAATAAAGAATAAAAAATAGGGTTGGGGGTGTAGCTCAGAGGTAGAATGACCCTAGGTTCAGTCCCCAGTACCACACACACACACACACACAAAAGTGCTCAAGAGTTAGCCTTTTTAGTGGAGCACACTTGTAGTCCCAGTACTTTGGGAGGCTGAGACCGGAGGATCCGGGTTCATGGCCAGCCTCAGCGCGCGCTCTCTCTCTCTCTCTCTCTCTCTGTCTTCTCTCTCTCTACTTAGTGAGGCCCTCCGCAACTTCGTGAGACCCAGTTTCAAAATAAAGTATAAAAAAAATAGGGCCGGGGGTGTAGT
>PVJS01045625.1:0-16157 GCA_004027185.1 Glis glis
TTTTCATTAATATGCGCAACCTAAGGAGTAGTAGGGTCACACAAGGGACTCTGGTTGATAATGAAGAACCCTCAACAGAACAAGGGAAGTGGTACAAGGGAAGGGGGAGGGCAAGAAAGAAGGGAATTAATGGAATTACTATCATAAATAACATGTACATGTGAAAATATAAAAAAAAAACAAAAACAAAAGATCAGACAAAAAGCAGATGTGGAATGATCACTCTTCCCTGACCTAACCCAGAGTGGGAGAAAGATCCTGAAATTGGGGAAAAGATCATGATATGCCTATGTCTTAACTTCTCTTTCCATATTTAAGTCCCAGAAGTAAGATACGTATTATATTATGTTGAAATAAAAGCCACAGTTAAGGGACCTTTTGTTCCATTCACATTTGAGACCCTATGAGGAGGTTGCTTGCAGAATGACCCTACCATATCTTGTGTAAGCACATGAGAGAAAAAAAAAACAGTGGTGTGGGGTGTTCAGATAGAGGGATGACCCAGAATCTTTTATATATTGTAAGTGGTTTGAAATGTATTGATGTCAATGGTGCCAGCTGTCAACTTTGGGATAGGAGCGACTTTGCTCTTATTGAGGCAGCATGATTCATAAATTGAGGATTTCAGGGAAACTATCTTGGTAATGATAATGTGGACATATACCTAGACCTTAGGAGATTTCATAGGCCTTCAGGGGAAAAAGCTGAGTTCATTAGAGTTTGTTGCTTCTAAAAAAAAAAAAAGTTCATCTTGTGGACACTGACAGCAGGGGAGGAACTGAACAGGTAGATATGAAATATCATCTTTTTAAGAGCCAGCTAAGACCCCGGCAAAAGACTAGCTATTGAGACATTTGGGACCTACAACCTCTCATTACCATGATGTCCGAGGAAATGCCCCAGGCTGTGAATTTACCTGAAAGAAACTGTCTCAACAAGAAAAAGAAATCTAAACATAGAGAAACTAGAGATCATTAGTTAACAGGTTGACAGCACCCCCCCTTTGGCTACCTAGCACTATTGGGGCTTTGAGGAAGATCAAAAGCGTGGTAGAGACTGAAGGCATCTTTGTCTATCAGCATAGTAACAGGGAGTAAAGTCAAGATAATGTTTGTTGAGATAATAAAGGATTCCAAAATATCAGTCACGTAAAAGCAACATGGTATATGTTTTAATCACTCACCTGTGTCTACCATGGGCCCACAGAGGTGCTTCTTCCTAGTCATTTGGGTACACTGAGGCACCTGGTATCATAAACCTTGCTGGTTGCCTGCTGCAGGGAAGACAGAGGGTCTCACGCTGACAGTTAACTGCTCCTGCTCAGCAGAGACATTCAGGGCTCACTACTCACTGTTCAGAGCGAGTGACACTGTTTCACCTGATCACCACGGGGGCAGGAGGTGGAAACCTACCTTCTGCCTGGAAGGGAATCGAATCAGCATTATTTCAGGAACAGCACTGACAACTATCTTTTAATGAGGACTAATGATATCGACAAGAAAATAAATTATCATGTTGCACCTTTCCGTTTAAAAGATTGAGATGGAAGAAAGTCCTAGATGGATGTGTTTGAGCAGAGCATGTGTATACACAGAGAGGTAAGCCCTGGACCTGAGTGCAAAGTACTGAGCTCAATCATTCTGCTTCGTGAAGTTAAAGAAATAACAAAGGGGAGAAAGCCTGGAGGGGAGGAGGCTGGGTCTCAGGGGACTAGATAACTTTCATGTAGAGGCATCTGATATATATATATATATATATTTTTTTTTTGCAGTACCGGGGATTGCACCCAGGGACATTCTACTTCCAAGCTACACCCCCAGCCCTATTTCTTATTCTTTATTTTGAAACAGGGTCTCATTAAGTTGCAGAGGGCCTCACTAAGTAGCTGAGGCTGGCTGTGAACCTGGATCCTCACCATGCCCAGCTGGCATCTGATATTTCTAACTAGTAGTGTTGCTTTGATTTTAATCCCCAATGGAATCCAATACTTCTATAAAGGCTATCACAGTATAAAATCCCTTGGATGCAGGCTTTGTTGGTTTTGAGAAAATTAAAGGGGTGGAGTTAAAACTTGTGTGGGCGCTAGCTAGACTGGAGGAAGGCAAGAGAGAAAGAAAGAGAAACACTGTCAGTCAAATTGAGAATTAAATAGACTTAAGGATAGGGAGTTAGTGTAGGCCCTGAGGATTCTCATTTATGGATGAGGGTGTTGGATTGCCCACAGAATATAGGCTAGAGTGCTCTGAATAATTTCATTTAAAATTCAAAGTCCTCAATAACTATAGCTGGAATCTCATAATATTCCAATATTTGATCTCTTTGTTTATGCTAGCCCAAAGTACATGTGACTAAGACAGTTATAGAATATTTAATAACCAAGAGGAAATGCCAGATTTTCTATATTAATAACAAAAAAAATTCAGGTGTGGTGGTACATGCCTATAATCCCAGTACTTGGGAGGTGGAGACAGGAGGATGGCAGGTTTGAGGCTAGCCTCAGCAACTTAACAAGACCCTGTTTCAAAATAAATAAATAAATAAATAAATACATAAATAAATAGGGCTGGAGGTGTAGCTCAGATGTTGTATTCCTCTGGGTTCAATACTCAGTACCAAAAACAAACAAAAGAAGCATGGTAATTATATGAGAAATTTTAAAGAACACTTTACACATTTATGTTTTCCCAGACTAATTTTGCTATATAACAAGATAATGATATCTGTTATGTATGGTCCACCTGTACTTTGGATAAAACGAAGCTGGATAATTTAAGCTTCAAATACCTTTTATACCTTGACACCGGCCTTTAAATTCATGATATTCTGAATTGTTAAGAAAAAGCTACTATCAGGCTAGAAAATTACATTCTATAAGAGAATGATATTCTTCAGCTAAATTCTTTCACACATGGAAGATCTTAATCCTTCCATTTTTTTTTCAAAAGTATTGGAGGAGGCTTAGAGGAGATTTTAGTTTTTTTTTTAAAGAACATCAAGATGCGTTATTTAATTTCTCAGATTATTCACAATAACAAACAAACTGAAAACGCCTTTTAGAAAGAGAACCATATAAATGGGGTGGTTTTGAAAGTGTTCAGCGAGGGATAGAATTCCATTAGCCAGGCTTCTGGCACTAGAAAGGCCAGGTACTCACACAGAGGACACTATCGGACAGATGTTCCCTCCGCCAGACCCCTGCCTGGCCCCTTCTGATGGAGGTGTACCCCTGCCTCTGGCCCCTGCGGATCCCACGCTTCTGCCCCGTGTGGCTCATCTATATTCTCAAGTTATTTTCCTGGGAGTGCAGCACAGAGAGAGATGGCCCCGGCACCTTGTCAGCTCAGTGCACTCAGCCTTTGCGCCGGGGATAGTGAAGCTTGTAATGTCTAAGTAAGTATCTAAGTGAGCAATTTCAGTAAATTGAACGGCGGTCAATGGACCTTCCTCCGACTCCCTTCCTCTCACCCATTATCATTACTTCTATGTAGGAGGTTTTAGCTCGGGGCGGACGTTACTGGAGAGCGCATGAATGACAGAAAATGTGAACGGTCTTCCTCCTGCAGCCCCGAATGTTCTGAGGACCGCATGCCCGACGAGAGTTTAACGAGGGAACCGTGCTTTACTATCTATGTGCAGCTTTTGGAATGAAATTCAGACTGTTAAGACATTTCAAAAATAGCAGGCGAATGTTGCTTTATAAAAAGGGATTGAGTATTAGGTTAAACATTATCCTAAATCTGTTTACAAGCAAAGATGTGTAAGTCCTATCATGTTTTTGTATAGATGTGCAGGGCATGTGATCATGCAAAAAATTATTGGTAGATGTGAATGAAAAATATTAGCTTCTAAGCACTATAAAGCTAATTACCTGTTTTTATTCTTAAGCTGGTATCTTTCTACTCTATATTTAATTAAAGCATGAATATTTTTTATTTGAATTGTTTATCAAATACACCAGTTATTTCACTGTGACAAGTTGATGAAATGCATATTGTAAGTATTGAAAGAGATTCACAGGAAATGATGCAAATTCCTAAAAAATCAAAAGAGGCCAATTTATTTGTAATTGGTCTTGACATTTTCCTTCTTAAAAGGGATATAACCAGGCATGGTGGCGTATGCTTGTATTCTCAGTACTGGGGAGGCTGAGACATAAGGATCGCAAGTTCAAGGCCAGCTTCAGCAACTTACTGAGGTCCTCAGCAACTTAGTGAGACCCTGTTTTAAAATAAAAAATAAAAAGGGCTAGGAGAGTAGCTCATAGGTAGAATGTCCCTGGCTTCAATCCCTAGTAACCCCCCCCCCACACACACACAAGGTAAATCAACCAAATAAATAAGCCTGTAGGTATATCACTTTATAGATCACACTGCAATTGTTTGATATATGTAATTTTTATTTACTTGGCTCTGCAAAGTCTAAAACTATGGCACTAGTTTTGTAATCTCAGCTTCAAATAAGACATTGAAATCTAAATAATAGATGGACAAAATTGGGTGAATGCAGTGTGGCTTGGCTTTCGTCACAATGATGAAATAGGGAAAATGTTACCTTTCTTACTAAAGTTTCTTTCCACTTTTACGTTACATATGTAAATATACACACATACACACATATACACGCACACCATGTTCAAACACATACACATATACCTGTATGTATCCCATTTTGACTCATTGTTACTTGCATATCAATGGCTTCTTAGTTCTGCCCTGTCTTTTTATCTGAGGATATGAAAAAAAATAAAAGTAATATCTTTTCCTAATTTATTTTTGGTCATACTTGAAAAAAAGCCCACAGAACTGCTTTTCTTCCATTTGCTAGATAAAAAGTAAAAGTTTAGCTGGGCGTGGTGGTGCACGCTTGTAATCCTAGTACTTGGGAGGCTGAGACAGGAGGATCGCAGGTTCACAACCAACCTCAGCTACTTAGTGAGGCCCTCCACAACTTAGTGAGACCCTATTTCAAAATAAAGAATAAAAAAAAATAGGGCTGTGGATGTAGCTCAGAGGTAGAATGCCCCTGGGTTCAATCCCCAGTTCCACATACAAAAAAAATGTAATTTCTATTCAGTTTTTGCTTATCTGCTATTTTTAGTTAAAAAGGTATCCAGAATGTTAAAACAGCATAGGAGTTATCATCTTTATCTGCCATAGAGGTAGCTTCAAGAAAGCAATATTTGTGGTCCACGCCTGCAATTCTAGTTCTTGGGAGGCTGAGACAGGAGGATTGCAGGTTCTAGGCCAGCCTCAGTAACTTAGCAAGGCCCTCCACAACTTAGTGCATCCTTGTTTCAAAATAAAAAAATAAAATAGGGCTGGAGGTATAGCTCAGAGGTAGAATGCCTCTGGGTTCAATCCCCAGTACCCCCTCCCCCCAAAGAAAGGAAGAAAAAAAAAGCAAAATTTGACTGGCTCTGAGGCAAAGGCTGGAAAATGAAGTAGAGAAAGTTCACATCCACTGAAGGAGAACAGACTGTTGAAATAACCCTGACTCTCAGACCAACTTTACTGGAACCAAGAGAAAATAGAGATGGGAGTTGGGTGGGGAAAAAATGTTTCTTTAGAAAATTATCTAAGTCTAGGTCTAGAATGAGGTTCAAGGAAAATTGCCTTTATTCCTTTGAAAAATTTAAGGTCTGCAGATAACAGCAGTTTTTGATTCACTTCTGTAATCGGCTGCTCTTCTTCTTCTTGATCATATTAGGATAGAACCAGGTGATGTTTCTCAATTAAAATCACCTTTTGTGAGAAGTAAAGAGGGAAATAAGATAACATAGAGACTGGGGGTGGTGGCGCACGCTTGTAATCCCAGTACTTGGGGAGGTTGAGACAGGAGGATCGCAGGTTCTCGGCCAGCCTCAGCTACTTAGTGAGGCCCTCCATAACTTAGTAAGACCCTATTTCCAAATAAAGAATAAAAGCTAGGGGTTGGGTTGTAGCCCAGAGGTAGAATGCCCCTGGGTTCAATCCCCAGTACCGCAAAACAAAACAAAACAAAACGAAACAAAAACAAGACAACATAGAGGGTTTGAAGCCAAAATGAATCAGATCAATGTGGAAGATCAATAATATCTAATATGGCTACTTCTCTTTTTCTTTCACAATCTAATGATTGTGATAGAATCTCAATCTTACAATGAAATTCAGATAACTTATGATTTTTGAATTTTTTACTATATAAGAAACAGGAAAGTAGCTTTCTTTAAACCATTTTTACTTAGTGCAAACTATTGGTTTTAATAAAAAACACGTTATAGTTTATTGGGAGACTGTAAATACAATGATTGTATATAAGCTTATGTTTTTACTGTACATAATTTAATCTGATTTTCTAAATTGTTAAAAAATATAAATGAAATTGAAGACTAGGTCAGGAAAAACAGTTCTCAATTTAATGATAGAACCTCAAACTATAAAAAGCAAGGGAATATAAAATTGCTGATGTTGCTTTTATCTTCATTATTCATCATCTTTAATTTTTTTTCAGATTCCTTTTAGGATTTTTTTAACAATCATGTAGAGAAAAAATACTTTGTGATTGTTTATCAGATTTAGATCAGTCTAGAAGTTTGAATTACCTTTATTGAAAGGTAGATGGTAGTTTATAGACCTTAACCATGGTATTTTCCAGCTGGGTGTGGTGGCACAGGCCTTTAATCCTAGTACTTGGGAGGCTGAGACAGGAGGATCGCAGGTTTGAGGACAGCTTCAACAAGTAGTTAGACTCTCATCAACATAGTGAGACCCTGTTTCAAAATAAAAATTAAAAAATAGTGTTGAGGGTATAGCTCAGAGGTAGAATGCCCCTGGGTTCAATTCCCAGAACCACAAACAAACAAAAAACCTATTATATTTTTTTCCTCGGGCATGGTGGTGCACGCCTATAATCCCAGTACTTGGGAGGGTGAGACAGGAGGATCGCAGGTTTGCGGCCAGCCTCAGCAACTTGTGAGGCCTGCCTCAATTTAGTGAGACCCTGTTTCAAAATAAAGAATAAAAATAGGGCTGGGGGTGTATCTCAGATGTAGAATGCCCCTGGGTTCAATCCCAGTATCACAAAAAGAAAGAAGAAAGAAAGAAAGAAAGAAGAAAGAAAGAAAAAAAGAAAGAAAGAAAGAAAGAAAGAAAGAAAGAAAGAAGAAAGAAAGAAAGAAAGAAAGAGAAAGAAAAGATATTTTATCTTTCATCAATGTTGCTCACTGTCTGTATCTGTTTGGGATCAGAAATTATTACTGTCTGATACACAAACCATGATTATCCTCCACATTTAAGGCAGTGAGGTAGAAAAGATTCAGGAAATGCATTAAAAGTCTCTAAATGCAGATTTTCTCATTAACAAAATGTGGAAGTGGGCCAGACCATCTCTGGAGTGCTCCATTCATGACATAATTCTTGTAAGAATCATGTCATTTATAGATACATTTCTTTTTATTAAGAGTAAAATTTTCAAATCTTTATAAAATTTAATGTTCAGCAATAATTCTATAATTCTCTTCTGAGGTTGCCAAATCCTCTCCAATACGAACCATAAAATGATACAAATAACATTATACATTTATGGAGATGGATATTAGCTAAAATTTAACTCTAGACATGCACTTACAATGAAATTCAGATAATTTATGATTTTTGAATTTTTTACTATATAAGAAACAGGAAAGTAGCTTTCTTTAAACCATGTTTACTTAGTGCAAACTATTGGTTTTAATAAAAAACACACGTTATAGTTTATTGGGAGACTGTAAATACAATGATTATATATAAGCTTATGTTTTTACTGTACATAATTTAATCTGATTTTCTAAATTGTTAAAAAATATAAATGAAATTGAAGACTAGGTCAGGAAAAACAGTTCTCAGTATTTCTTTAATTTTCTTCCCTTTGACTTTTTATTTTGGTGTTGGCACCTCATAAAAGTTACTCTAAACTCCACCCCGATCCACTCCATACTTTCTAACAAATTAAAGTGTTTAGGGCCAAAGGTCAGCAAGAATTTTAAAACCCAAGTTACCTTAAACATGTAGTGTAGCAGATTATCTCTTATTGGTTGTAACAAATGGAATTAAAAGAAAGAATTCAGGATTGAGGAAAGAAAATAAAAGTTGAGCAAATTTCAAATAAAATTTCTATCATTTATTTCATCTCAACTTTAATTTGAAAATGGTGACAGTTTGATACTGAAGAAGGTTCAGTATTTGTGACCCTTCGCATACACAAGGATAAAAATTTTAAGTTATGAGGTCTGTGTTTCCGCAAAGTGCAGAATCTCTTTGCTTTTCATGCAGTATTTCAGTACACATGCTATGCTATGTAAAGGTATCTAGTAAGACCTCTCATGTCCTTCTCTTTCCTCTTTCTCTCTGTCTCTGTCTCTCTGTCTCTGTCTCTGTCTCTCTGTCTCTGTCTCTGTCTCTCTCTCTCTCTCTCTCTCTCTCTCTATATATATATATATATGGAATATATTTGGAAATATATGGAAAATATATATATGGAAAAAGAGAATACACACATATGTATATGCATGTATGTTTAAATATCAGAGCTTTTTAAATGTATAAACAAATATTTTCTTGTTTATAAAGAAGAGCCAGTCTTCCACTGTTTAATTCTTTTCTCTTAAGAGCTCTTCCAAGCACACGAGGGGAGTGTGGTCTTGGTCAGAATGTCCAGGCTATTTGCCCTTTTCTCTCATAACAATTCTTGTAATACAAGTGCTGTCCATGATCAGTTTCTCAGCATGAATAATGGGGACTATTTTAATTGTCTTCCATTTAGGCCTTAAATTCTCTGCTTGATTTTTCTCATCTAATTATATTATGTCCCCATTCATTATAGCTTGGCGGGGTTTTAGTATGTTTTCTATTGCTAGGATCAGAGAAAATCCACATATCCCTCTCACCCACATGACTGGTGGCAAGACCTGACTCTGAGAAAAGACAGTGTACTCGGTGTCCATAAAAAAGTGATGTAACAGGTTTTGTTATACATACCTATACATCCATATCACTTTGTGAATTTATCTTGTATATAATATATTTTTGAAGTACTATATGATCTTGGGCTTTTCCAAGATGAGGTCTTGAAATAAATTCCAATATAGATTATTTATTTAGAAAATAATCTTCCAGCCGGGCGTGGTGGCACACGCTTGTAATCCCAGTACTTGGGAGGCTGAGCCGGAGGATCCGGGTTTGCGGCCAGCCTCAGCTACTTAGTGAGGACCTCCACAACTTCGCGAGACCCGGTTTCAAAATAAAGTATAAAAAAGAGGGCCGGGTGCGTAGCTCAGAGGTAGAACACCCCTGGGTTCAATCCCCGGTACCGCAAAAAAAAAAAAAAAAAAAGAAAATAATCTTCCAGAAGTAAAATAAAAATGGAAATGGAGAAGGGAAAGATATAAGAGAGAAAAACAAATAAGATGATAAAATGTGCATTAATTAATTAATGGTCATTACTATGATGAATTTCAGCTCACTTCCTTTGGGGAAGTTCCTGAGAAACAATGTTAAACATGACTCCAAATTATCTTATGAGGCAATGGGAACCTAGAACATTTACACAGTCTTCCATCCTTGCTGGAAGATTGCTTAGGGACCATCTTGTCCATCCTCAGTGCTTCCAGTTTGTATCTGCTTTCTGTGAAACAATCTCCTGGTGTCAGAGAAAGACTGTTTCAGAGTCAGAAACCATGGGGTCAGGTGAATTCAGGAATAACAAGGGATCATGAATTGGGCCTTGACAGGACTGCCCCTATCCAACGCTTGCACTACTTAGATTGACTCATGCCTCAATGAAAATACATTCTTTTCAATGAAGAGAGCTACATAAAATCTCTAAAAAAATCAAATCTTAAAATATAACATTGGTGGAGCAAGCTACAATCCTGTTTTTGCAACTAATCTAAAGGATATAATTAAGCCAGGCCCTATGGTGCACTCCTGTGATCCCAGTACTTGGGAGGCTAAGACAGGAGGATTGCAGGTTAGAGGCTAGCACATGTCAACGTAGCAAGACCCTGTTTCTAAATAAATAAATAAATAGGACCTGGGGAGAGGAGTAGCTCAGAGGTAGAAAGCCCCTGGGTTCAATCTCCAGTAACACACACAAAAAAATAAATAAGTAAATAAATAGATGATATAATTAGTCTTCTTTATCTTCTTCCTTTACCATTTTCTTTAGATTACATCATTCTTGGAAGCCTTTGTCTTAGTCTTGGTTGCTTGTCTGGTGGGGTTCCTCAAAACTTCATCTCTTAGGGTAATGAATTTCTGGTCTTTGTCAGGCTATGGTGGCAATAATTGATTTTTTTTTTTTACTATTATTACCAGGCATGAGAGCATCAAGAGATGTCTAAGTCCAAGTCAAGTTCCAAAACATATTTCTTCTTGTCCCCAGTATGAAGTGTCAACCCTACCTACCTGTGACAGTAATTTCTCCTTTACAGGCTGGTTTACTGTCATGATGGCCTAAAATGATTTGGTATCAGTGGCAGTATAGGGTTTAATGTACCTCTTCCTATGATTTTTGTTAAAACATTCCCTGCTTCCCCAATGTGGGACACTAGATTCTCTTCCCTTTAAAACCTAAAGATGCATGGGAAGGAAACAGAAATTTCTCAGGTAGATGACAGATGGTGCAGATTGTAGCCATTCCTCTTGGCTCTGTGTATTCTAGCTCGTGAGTGCACAAGACCACCTAATTATTACTTACTCACTATTTATATCATATTATATCCTGAAGTATATCTCTGCAATCTTGTAGGACATCTCTTCCAAGTTATTGCATTAGGTAAATCTTTGATTCACCTAAAATGCAGGGTGTGAATTTGGGGGTTGTTACTATACACTAGGACTACTGAACCCATAAGTACAAGTTTATGATACATTTCCTTTGCTATAAAATTACTTCCTCGGTCTAAGGCAATATTATTCAGTATACAACATTAGTAAATCTGTCAGAACTTGAATAGTAGTGCTGAAGCACAGAAGATATACATAATTTCAGAATTAGTTGCAGTAAGGATAAAACATTGATTCCTTCATGATGGATCCAGTTTGATGTATACAACATGCTGAGGTTGTCTTGCTAAAAGTTCCAAATTCAGTAAGGCATAACCTTTATCTTTGTCACCATGATACTCTCCATATTGGTTAATTGTACAATCAGTGGTATGGCCAAGGAAAGGGACTGGCTGACACCTACTGGACAAGTCATTTTGCTACACATTTTTCCAGTATCCTCTCTGTAGTAGATGTTTCTCTTGTGGGCACTGATGTGACATATAATCATTTTTATACTTTGGGACCATACATGTAATTCCATACACACTAGATACACTTTACCATAATCCTTTATTAAATGTTCCATTCTTGTTTCTTCTAGTCTTCTAAACGACTATCCAAGCCGTTCACCATTGCTCAAGGGCTTGTATGTATATTTATCTCAATCATTTCCACCACAAAAGATGATCAAGTGTTTTGCTTAAAATTCTTCCCACTGGGATGATTTCTCATTACTATGACCTTAGGCCACCCTTCTGCATCCGTGTATAGGAGTACTGATTTCCTTAGGCCATCCGTGTATAGGAGTACTGATTTCTGGCTTCCTCTCAGATATACTAAGGTACCCTACCTGTGAAAAAGGCTCAGGATTCTTATCTTTTCTGTCAGTTGAATAAGAAACATCAACAAGACTATTAGTATGAACTGAGAGAGAAGAAACTGCATTACAAAGACTGGTGCTATGTCTATATAGGCCATCTCTTCGTGTAATTTATTTGTGTCTCTGAACTGTCTTGGGTTTGATCTTAAGTACATCATTTCTATCATACGGTTGAATTCTGCTTTGTAAACTCAATCTTATGTGATAGTAGATATGAAAACATCTAGCTTATATTGACAACTCTAGTTTTATTGTATTTTGTCTTCTGTAGATAGGCACTCAGTCTCCACTAGACAGAAGAAGCATATAAGGATCTCCTTTTCATTATGATGTGGGGTATACCAGCTGCCCTGTAGAGCATTCTTGTAGACCCCAAAGATTCTTAGTACCACTGGGTTTCTGAGTCATAGGATCTTAGCATCAGAGTGCTTGCATTTCATTTTAAACCTGATAAAGAACTTCCTCTTGTCTACTGGGTCACCAGCTTTATTGTTTGGCAACAAAGGAACCACACTCAGTCCTATTTAATTTTGTTGTTAAAAAAACAAATAATATTTTTATAGAAATGTTACAAAAATATGTTGCCTTGAGGAGCCTCTTGATCTATATAAGTCATTGCTATGCGTCCTTTAGAGGTATAGTCTGGCTGTTTGCCCTCTGTACATCTTCTTTGGTGAGGTATCTGCTCTGATCTTTTGTCCACTTTTTAATGATGTCGTTTGTTTGCTTATCTTTGATTTTTAAGAGTTCTTTGTATGTTTTGGATATGTCTTTTTAAAATCAGGTATGTGCTGTGCAAATATTTTTTCCCAAACTGTGACTATATTTTCAGTAGCTTAACACTATCTGTCATGGTGCTAAAGATTTTTATTTTAATGAAGTCCAATTATCAATTTTTTAAACCATGATTTTAGTGTTGTATCTAAAAAGTCATTGCCAAACCCAAGCTCATCTAGATTTCATCTTTTGTTATTTTCTAGGAGTTTTATAATATTACATTTTAGATTTAGGTCTGTGATACTTTTTTAGTTAATTCTTGCTAAAGGAGTAAGGTCAGTGTCGAGATTATTTTTGTTAGTTTGCCTATGGATAGCCAGTTGTTTAGCATCATTTGTTGAAAAGACTCTCCTTTTTCATTTAGTTTGGATTTATACCTTTGCCAAGTGTCAGTTGACTATAAATATGTGGGTCTATTTCTAGGCTTTTTATTCTGTTCCACTAATTGCTTTTCTTTTTTTTTTTTTTTTGCGGTACTGAGGATTGAACCCAGGGGTGTTCTACCTCCAAGCTACACCCTCGGACCTAATTTTTATAATTTATTTTGAAACCGGGTCTCATGAAGTTGCAGAGGGCCTCACTAAGTAGCTGAGGATGGCTGCGAACCCGGATCCTCTGGTCTCCGCCTCCCAAGTACTGGGATTACAAGCGTGCGCCACCATGTCCGGCAATTGCTTATCTTTTTTCTTACCCATCTCATGCTTTTTTATTAATCATGTTTTGATTAATAAAGATTTTAGAAAGTCTTAAAATTGGATAGTTTAAGTATTTCTCTTTGTTCTTCAATATTATGCTTACTCTTAACTTTATCTTTTACTTTTCTATATAGACAGTTTGTTGGCAAAATAATTTATTGGAATTTTCTTTGGGATCAAATTGAGTCTACAAATCAGGTTGGGAAGAACTGCCACCTTAAAAATGTTAGTTCTTTCTGTCCAGAAGCATGGAATATATGGAATATAACTCCATTTATTTAGATGTCCTGTGATTTCTTTCATCAAAATGTTCTATTTTCCTCATAGAGATCTTATCCATGCTTTGTTACATTGATAGCTAAGTATTTTTTTTTTTCTGGTGCTATTGAAAATTGTGTGTGTGGCTTTTTTTTTTTTTAGTACTGGAGATTGAATACAGGGGCATTCTACCTCTGATATAGACCACCCAGCCCTTTTTATTTTGAAACAGGGTCTTGATAGGTTGCTGAGAGTATTGGTAGGCTGAGGTTGAACTTAAATCTGCAATCCTCCTGTCTCAGCCTGCCAAATACTGGGATTACAAGCATAATTTCAAATTTCAATTGTTCATTACTGGTATGTAAGAAAACAGTTGACTTTTGTGTATTAACCTTGCATCCACAACCTTGCTGTAACTTGCTTATTAATTCAAGTAACATTTGGTTGATTTTTAACATAGACACTCATATTAGCTTGAGCAAAAAGTATTTAGTTCTCAATATTTACATCTTTTATTTCCTTCTCTTGTCTTATTGCATTTACTAGGAATTCTTTTTTTAACATGATTTTATTGGTGCATTGGAGTCTTACATCACAATGAATATCTATTTGATGTTAATATACACGCACACAGCTCTTAGTGTCCCTCCCCCCCGCCTCCCCCTACCCGTATGAAGTACCAAGAATGATGTTGGTATATTTTCACATGTACATATTGTTTATGATAGTAATTCCACTTATTCGCTTCTTTCTTGCCCTTTCCTTTTCCTTGTACCACTTCCCTTGCCCCGCTGAGGGTTCTCCATTATCAACTGGAGTCCCTTGTGTGTCCCCACTACTCCCTAGGTTGCACATACAAATGAAAACATATGTCCCTTCTTTTTTTGTGATTGACTGATCTCGCTTTACATAATGTTCTCCAGATCCTTCCACTTTCTTTCAAATGATGTTATTTTGTTCTTTTTTATTGCTGAGTAGAATTCCATTGTGTGTATTTCCCACAATTTTGTAATCCACTCATCTGTTGATGGGCAAATAGGTTGGTTCCATAATTTGGCCACTGTGAATTGTGCTGCTATGAACATAGGTATGCACATATTACTGTAGTTTTCTGGTTTTAATCCCTTTAGTATGATACCCAGTAGTGGTATAGCCAGATCATATGGTGGGTCCATTCCAAGTTTTCTGAGGAATCTCCACACTGATCTCCATAGTGGTTAAACTAGTTTGCAATCCCACCAACAGTGTAGAAGAGTCCCGATTTCCCCACATCCTTGCCAACATTTGTTGTTGTTTGACTTCTTAATGATTGCCATTCTAATTGGGGTTAGATAAAATCTTAGAGTAGTTTTGATTTGCATCTCCTTGATTGCTAATGATGTTGAACATTTTTTCATGTATCTATTGGCCATTTGTATCTCTTCTTTCGTGAAGTGTCTATTCATTTCAGTTGCCACTTCTTGATGGGATTATTTGTTTTCTTAGTGTAAAGCCTTTTAAGTTCTTTGTATCTCCTAGATATTAGACCTCTGCCAGAGGGATAACTTGCAAATATCTTCTCCCATTCTGTAGGCTTTCTCTTTAGGCTCTTGATGGTTTCCTTTGAAGAGCAGAAGCTTTGTAGTTTAATGCTATCCCACTTATTCTTGTTTTAATTTCCTGTGCTTTGGAGGTCTTGTGGAGGAAGTTTCTACCTGTGCCTATATGTTGGAGTGTTGAACCTATGCCTTCTTCTAATAATTTCACAGACTGTGGTCTAACATCCAGGTCTTTAATCCATCTCGAGTTGACTCCTGTGCAGGTTGAGAGGTAAGGATTTAGTCCCATTTTTCTACAGGTAGATAACCAGTTTTCCCAGCACCATTTGTTGAAAAGACTGTCCTTTCTCCAATGTATGTGTTTAGCGCCTTTGTCAAAAATCAATTGATTATAAGTTTGTAAACTTGTTTCTGTATCTTCTATTCTGTTCCACTGGTCTATGTGTCTGTTTTTGTGTCAATACCATGCTGTTTTTATTACTATAGCTCTGTAGTACAATTTGAAATCAGGAATTGTTATGCCTCCTGCAAGATTCTTATTGCTGAGAATTGCTTTGGCTATTCTGGGTCTTTTGTTTCTCCATATAAAATTAATGACCGATTTTTCTAGATCTGTGAAAAATGATGTTGGTATTTTGATAGGGATTGCATTGATTCTATAGATCATTTTTGGCATAATGGCCATTTTGATAATATTTATTCTGCCTGTCCAAGAGCAGGGGAGATCTTTCCATCTTCTAAGATCTTCTTCAATTTCTTTCTTCAGTGTTCTATAGTTTTCATTGTAGAGGTCTTTTACCTCTTTGGTTAAGTTTATTCCTAGGTATTTGATTGATTTTGAAATTATTGTGAATGGGATTGTTTTCTGGATTTCTTTCTCAGAGGATTCATGGTTGGCATATATGAAAGCTACTGACTTTTTTAGGTTGATCTTGTATCCTGCTACTTTGCTGAATTTGTTAGTTAGCTCTAGTAGACTTTTGGTTGAGTTCTTTGGGTCTTCTAGATATAGGATCATATCATCTCCAAATAAAGATAATTTTAGTTCTTCTTTTCCTATTTGAATTCCTTTGATATCCTTCTCTTGTCTTATTGCTCTGGCAAGAGTTTCAAGGACTATGTTGAAAAGGAGTGGTGATAGTGGGCATCCTTGTCTTGTTCCTGATTTTAAGGGGAATTCTGGCAATTTTTCCCCGTTCAATATGATGTTGGCTTTGGGTTTCTT
>PVJS01045626.1:0-16158 GCA_004027185.1 Glis glis
GTACTGGGGATTGAACCCAGCAGCATTCTACCTCTGAGCTACACCCCCAGCCCTATTTTTTATTCTTAATTTTGAAACAGGGTCTCACTAAGTTGCAGAGGGTCCTCACTAAGTAGCTGAGGCTGGCTGGCCTTGAACCTGCGATCCTCGTGTCTCAGCCTCCCAAGTACTGGGATTACAAGCGTGTGCCACCACGTTCGGCTCTTATTCTTTATTTCGAAACAGGGTATCACAAAGTTGTGGAGGGCCTCACTACATAGCTGAGGCTGGCCATGAACCCAGATCCTCCGGTCTCAGCCTCCCAAAAACTGGGATTACAAGCATGCGCCACCACACCTGGCTAATTTCAACTTTAATATGCTAAGTGGCACTAAAGTGAGAGACCAGTATAATAAGCATTTTAACTACTAAATCATCTGAATGTGTGTGTGTTAAAGGGGCATTGTACCACGAAGCTACATCCCCAGCTCTTTTTAAAAATTTGAAACAGGGTCTAAGTCACAGAACACTGGCTTTGAACCTTGGATCCTTCTGTCTCAGCCTCCCAAATACTGGAATTACAGGTGTACCACCTGTCCAGCTGATTTTATTCATTTAACACAACTTATTGCTGGGAGTGATGACACACTCCTATAATCTGAGTACTTGGGAGATTGAGACAGGAGACTCTCACAGGTTCAAGGACAGTCTTTGCAACCTGGCAAGACTGTTTCAAAACCAAAAAAGGGCTGGGTGAAGTGTATCCCAGAGGTAGTCACTGGGTTCAATCCCCAGTACCAAACAAAAATGAAAATAAAAAACCCAACCCTCCCTCAAACCCCAATTTATATAACATTGCATTCTTGGTTCTTCCCTTGAGAAGTCACACACACACAAAAACAAGTTTATAGTACTTATATGTCAGAGACTATAAGGAGCTTAATGCAAATATGAACTCATTCAATCCTCATCGCAACCCTGTAGTACTTTCATTATCCCTTCTACTTTTAGGGGGAGTACTAGGGTTGAACCCAGGGACAGTCTACATCTGGGCCTACATCCCAGCCCTTTTTTCTCTCTCTTTTTTTTTTTTTTTTTTTGCGGTACTAGGGATTGAACCCAGGGGCATTCTACCTCCGAGCTACACCCCCAGCCCTATTTTTTACTCTTTATTTTGAAACAGGTTTCACTAAGTTGCGGAGGGCCTAAGTAGCTGAGGCTGGCCGTGAACCCGGACCAGTCTCAGCCTCCCAAGTACTGGGATTACAAACATGCGCCACCAGGCCGGGCTCCCAGCCCTTTTTATTTTGTAACAGGATCTCAACAAAGTTGTTGAGGCTGGCCTCAAGCCTGCTGTCCTGTTTCAGCCTGCTAAATACTAGGATTACAGATGTGCATCACCAAGCAGGGCTCCCCCTTCTATAGATGAAGGGACTGAGACCAAGTAATGAGACTTGAAAGCCAGGCGTGACTTAGTGTGATCCTGAAAATCTGGCTGGGGGGGGGTGTAGCTTGGAGGTAGAATGCCCCTGGGTTCAACCCCCAGTACCACACACACACAAAAGTCACATAGACAACATCAACTGGTGGTGTCAGGATTCAAATCCAGAAAGCCTGGTGATAACCAATACATATGCAGAAAGCCGAAGAATGTAACTAGAAAGTCTATAGGAAGAAGTCGGGCATGGTTGCACACCCTTGTAATCCCAGTACTTGGGAAGCTGAGACCAGAGGATCCGGGTTCGTGGCCAGCCTCAGCTACTCTTTTTTTTTTTTTTTTTGCGGTATCGGGGATTGAACCCAGGGGCGTTCTACCTCCGCGCTACATCCCCGACCCTATTTTTTATACTTTATTTTGAAACCGGGTCTCACGAAGTTGCAGAGGGCCTCACTAGGTAGAAAGAGAGATAGATAGAGAGAGAGAGAGAGATGAGGCTGGCCGCGAACCCGGATCCTCCGGTCTCTGCCTCCCAAAGTACTGGGATTACAAGCGTGCGCCACCACGCCAGGCTCAGCCTCAGCTACTCTTAGCGAGTTGCTCGGAGGTAGAATGCCCCTGGGTTCAATCCCCAGTGCCGCAAAAGTCTATAGTAAGTTTGCAAGCTGATCCTCACCATAAAGAGGGAGCTTAGAATACCTGCTGAGTTTTGTTAGTTCATAAAGCTGTTTGCAAGAGAAGCTCCAGTAATTTACCCACTTGCCCCAAACCTGTCCCTACTTATTTCCAAATGGGTTCCTGGCTGTTTTAGTTTTTAGCCCAAGAACTGCTCTTACCTTCTAGATGGCTGCCATAGTCCCCATCCCTTAGGGCCTTAATCTCCCTGATACTCATAGGGAGTGCAGGGTTTCCATTGTGACTTAACTTTCTCACATAATAAAGCAGGCTGGTCATTTAGGCTCATACTCTCGGGCTCAATGCAGGTACCTCACTTGAAACCCATGAAATGACTTCGCCAGGCGTGGTGGCACACGCTTGTAATCCCAGTACTTTGGGAGGCAGAGACCGGAGGATCCAGGTTCGCCGCCAGCCTCAGCTCTCTCTCCTTAGTGAGGCCCTCCGCAACTTCGTGAGACCCGGTTTCAAAATAAAGTATAAAAAATAGGGCCGGGGGTAGAGCATGGAGGAAGAACACCCCTAGGTTCAATCCCCGGTGCCGCAAAAAAAAAAGTTACTTCATTATCCTTTAACTGGAAAAAGGTGTATTGACTACCTGGCCGATCGAAACCCTACACTAGTTAAATCTCACCCAGCCAGTTCCCCTTGAAAAATTTCCATCCTGTTACAGATGCTGCACTATAACCCTCAATCCCCAGCGCCACCTCTTTGCAGTAATGAGGAACTAAGGGCCATTCAACCTGAGCTCTATCCCCAACCCAACAGCGTTCCAAGTAGGTCAGGCTTTATGGTAATGAAGATTGAACTCAGGGGATCCTACCTCCAAACTACACCCTCGACCCCATTTTGTTGAAACAGGGTCACTAAATTGCTGTGACCTCCCGAGTGAGCAACCACCCCCAGCTCTTCTCATGCTGGGGATTGAACCCAGGGGCATTCTATCTCCGACCTACACCCCCCAGCCCTATTTTTTAGTCTTTACAAGTTGAGGGCCTAAGTAGCTGAGGCTGGCCGCAAACTCGGATCCTACAGTCTCACAGCCCAGCTTCTGACACCACTCTTGGTTATCAGCCTGCCTGCTTATAGTTGCTGATAAACTTGTTTCCCCCTTCAAACCCAATACAACCCACCTTGGACTACCAAACTAATGGTAGCCAAGGGCCTAGCACCGACTTGCTGGTCAAGCTTTATATATCCATTTCCCCTAGCTGAGTGCCAACACAACCAGCACCATTCACAATACTAGACTGGCAGATCAGCATCTGTATAAAATAAATACCACACAAATACATAGCCATTTTTATTTCAATTCATAAGTACATTAACTCAATCTCCAAGACGTTAAATACATCACAAATACTTAGAAGTAGAAAGGACATTTATGCATGTGCTTTTGCAATTCATTAAAATATTTGAGAATGGTGGGAAAAGCCATGGAACATCTTATTGAACCCAGGGGCATTCTGAGCTACAACCTGTCCTTCCAAAGTATTAGCATTCCAGGTGTGCCACCTTTTCTTAGTAAAGTTATTAATTTTGACACTAGGCTCTCTGGAGCTATTCTGCACTGGTCTCATTAGACCAGACCATGCCCAGTGCCTTTAGAAGTCCACCGGGTTCAATCCCCAGTGCCACCAAAAAATGTGTTTAAGCGGACACTTTTCCTTCAGTAGGAGGATAGAACACATGACCTTAAACACTAGGTAAATACTGATTAATTACAACCCTAGGCATAAATAGCTGGGCCAGCCTACTTAGTGAGGCCCTGTTTCAAAATAAAGAATGAAAAAGAGTTGGGGGTGTAACTTGGAGGTAGAATGCCCCTAGGTTCAATCCCAGGTACTGCAAAAGAAAAACCCCACAAAAGAGAGACAAAATGTGTCTAACATATGCAAAGATGTTTGAATCCTCTTTATAGGACTCCAAATTAAGTGTCAGGTCAATGGCTATTGTTGACTGTGACTCCTCTTCTATCCTGAAAGAAAATAAACACAAGGTCAGATTTTTCAAAATAGTAGAATTCAACATCTCAGTATACTAGATATTGTTTCCTGCATGGTTTATCTCCTCAGTCATTGTCCATAAGACTCTGAGAAGTTGTAGGAATATGCAGGCGCAGACACGAAGCCCAGCTTCATCTCCAACGTTGTGGAAAGGGACTATACATCACAGGGCAGAGCCCTATGCTCCCCTACGCCACTTGGACAGAGCCCGGGGAGAGTGACCTCCCGAGTTATCCACGTTGGAATGCATAATTAGTAAGACAACGGGGTACCTCACATGTGTAATACTTAAACATCATCCTTCAAAACATCCTCACATGCTTTTTCTCAATTTTTGTGGTGTCGGGAACATCCAGCCCCTTGAGTACGGGAATCAGGCATACAGCAGCATACCTGGCTACTTTTTGCATTTGTAGCTCTACATATAGATCATTTAGGGTGGCTATGGTCCATAGAACTAGTAACTGCTTTTTTTTTCAGTACCGGGGATTGAACCCAGGGGCGTTCTACCTCTTCGCTACGCACCCGGCCCTATTTTTTATACTTTATTTTGAAACAGGGTCTCACGAAGTTGCAGAGGGCCTCACTGAGAGAGAGCGCGAGCGAGCTGAGGCTGGCCGCGAACCCAGATCCTCCGGTCTCCACCTCCCAAAGTACTGGGATTACAAGCGTGCGCCACCACACCCGGCTTTAGTAACTGCTTTTAATGAATCCCAAAGGAACCTTAACTAATCTACTTCATTGTTCACCTACTTAAAACAATTAGAAGCCGGTCGTGGTGGTGCACGCTTGCAATCTCAGTACTTTGGAGGCTGAGACAGGATGATTGAAGGTTTAAAGCCAGGCTCTCAGCAACATAGGTCTGGGGGTGAAGCTCAGAGGCAGAATAAGCCCCCCAACCAATTCACAGCACTAGTAAAACATGCATATGAAGCAAAATAGTTAGGTGGCCTGGATAGAGTGTAGGACATGCAAATTTGCACCACCAATTTTAATCTTAATGCACCATTTTGCTGAGTGGACTGATAGCAATTTTCACAAAACAGAATGAACAATACCTCTAGAAAAATGTAGCAGAATTTGCATTTGGATACATTTGACAAAAGCATTGTTTACAATGAATATCTTAGGGGTGGATCTTAATTAGAATAAGTATCTGACATACTGAAAAAGCCAAAGACAAATAAACTAGATTACTTACCCTAAATAAGATTCCGAATCCCAAGACTGAATTCTGCAAAACAAAGTATTCATTCATTAACACATTAAAAGATTAAGGCATCGGCCTGTAATCTCAATGCGTGGGAAGCTGATAGAGGATTACAAGTTTGAGACCAGCTTCAGCAATTTAGCTGAGGCCATGCCTCAACATAAAAATACATACGGTGAGACAGGAGGATCACAAGGTTAAGGGACAGTCTCAGTAAATAGACTTAACCTACCGAGACCCTGTTTGAGGTAATAGCTTTGGGCTCAATCCCCAGTACAAAAAAAAAGCAAACAAACTTGAGGATGTAGTTCAGAGCTGGCATCCTCCTAAATTTAATCCCCGGAGTACTGAACGAGCACTCGCAGTTTAGTCACATAGGACCTACATCCTGAAGGAAATCTAGAGGCCTTTTGTTTCCTGCATGGTTTATCTCCTCAGTCACTGTCCGTAAGACTCTGAGAAGTTGTAGGAATATGCAGGCGCAGACACGAAGCCCAGCTTCATCTCCAACGTTGTGGAAAGGGACTGTACATCACAGGGCAGGGCCCTATGCTCCCCTACGCCACTTGGACAGAGCCCGGGGAGAGTGACCTCCCGGGATATCCACGTTGGAAGGTCAGTGTAATTCAACGCAAGCAAAATTCGGTTTTAAGGTCAGCAAATACTGTACCTGTGAAAACTAAATTACTCGGAACCACAAAACAGTATTTTTTTAGTAGCTTGTCATATGTGCAATTTTTACACTCGCACAGGGGCCCGGAGTAAAACGCCTGTGCAACTCCACGCGAGGAAATGTGCCCGCTAGAAAGCAGGATGATGAAAAACCCTATGGGCTACTTTGGGTGGCTGTGTCCCTTAAGTGCCTCAAATTCGGGTACCAGTTCCAGAAGGGCACACGGTCCCGGTGGCCGCTACACCTCCGCGTCCCAGCCCCCCCACGGCCCCAGTGTAGTTCGCGCGGACGTCGCTAAAAGCAGTCCTTCCAAATAACATGATTATCAGGGAAAGTTAAGTTTCCAAACCGAGGTATTAAGAGGTAAAAGCAGAGGAACCAGGCGGGTAAAGACACTCACCAGACGAACGCCGCTGCTGAGAGAAGCACTTCTCCGAAAGAACGACAGGCGACAAAGCATCTGTATTTATACCTATGGAGTGGCCGGAAGTCAAGGGGTGTTTACTGCGCCTGCGCAGGCACATGCGCAGTTAGGGATCGGGACTTCCCTAGGGCTGCTGGGAGCTGCCGCGGGTGAGCCCCACCCCTACCCGGTTAGAAGACTCTCGCGATACTAGAGCCTTCGAGCGGGATTTTCCCGGGGAGTGTAAATTAACGAAACGAGTTTGTGGTCAAGTAGCTGGATAAATTCGTGCGTGGTAGGAAGCTCACTTCTCTACAATTGGTTCGTCTAGGCTGTAGGCTATGTCGTCCGAAAAACTGATCAAGACATCTTTGGAGCCGAGTGTGGTGGCGCACGCTTGTAATCCCAGTGCTTGGGAGGGTGAGACCGGAGGATCACAGGTTCGCGGCCAGCCTCAGCTACTTAGTGAGGACGCCGCAATTCGTGAGACCCGGTTTCAAAATAAAGTATAAGAAAATAGGGCCGGGGGCGTAGCGCGGAGGTAGAACGCCCCTGGGTTCAATCCCCGGTACCGCAAAAAAAAAAAAAAAAGAATAAAAAATAGGGCCAGGGGTGTAGCCCTGAGGTAGAATGCCCCTGGGTTCAATCCCCAGTACCACACACACACACACAAAATCTTTGGAATAATTATGTAAAATAGGAAAAGACACCAAGACAAATGCAAAATGTTTAAAAAGGAACCGGTCCTGTCTCCTGTGAAAGAAGCATTTGATAAACACAGGACAGAAATGTTTCTAGATGAATTGGCTAAAATTAAAAATCTCTTAATGCAGCCGGGCGTGGTGGCGCACGCTTGTAATCCCAGTACTTTGGGAGGCGGAGACCGGAGGATCCGGGTTCGCGGCCAGCCACTTTGGAGGTGGGGGAGAAGAAATGAACAATAATAATATCCACACAAAAAGGCAGATGGCGCAGGAGGTCCAGGTTGTTTGTGGTTCCTGCTTTTTTTCCTCCCCCTTCATGCTTCCCAGAGCTGGAATAGAACCAGGAAGCAGAAGCTGAGGTTTTGGGTTTAGGGCTCCACTTTTCTTTTTTTTTTTTTTCTTTTTTTGCGGTACCGGGGATTGAACCCAGGGGCATTCTACCTCTGAGCTACACCCCCGGCCCTGTTTTTTATCCTTTATTTTGAAACCAGGTCTCACTAAGTTGTGGAGGGCCTCACTAAGTAGCTGAGGCTGGCCGCGAACCCGGATCCTCTGGTCTCAGCCTCCCAAGTACTGGATTACAAGCGTGCGCCACCACGCCCGGCCTCCACTTTTGTTTTACATTCTTATTTATTTTTGTACTGGGGATATAACCCAGGGGCCAGCTGAGGCTGGGCCTGAACCTGCGATCCTCCTGTCTCAGCCTCCCAAGTACTCGGACTACAAGCGCGTGCCACCATGCCTGGCTTTTTTTTTTTTTAAACGGGCTAATTTGCTGAGGGTCTTGCAATGTTGTACATTCTCATCTTTTACAAGATACTGTTCATTATCCACTAGACCTGTCCTTTCTGATTGTAAATTTCCAAACCTCCTCCTTCTAGAGTATGATTTTCTTTTTTTCTTTTTTTTGCAGTACTGGGGAATGAACCCAGGGGCATTCTATCTCCAATCTACACCTCCAGCCCTATTTTTTTTAGTCTTTATTTTTAAACAGGGTCTCACTAAGTTGTGGATGGCTTCACTAAGTAGCTGAGGCTGGCTGCAAACCCGGATCCTCTGGTCTCAGCCCTCCAGGTACTGGGATTACAAGCATGCGCCACCATGCCCGGCTTATTTTTTATTTTTGGCACTGGGGTTTTTTACCCAGCAGCATTCTACCTCTGAGCTACACCCCCAGCCCAACTTTATTTTGAAACAGGGCCTGGCTAGGTTGCGTAGGGTGTTGTTAACTCGCTGAGGCTGGCCTCAAACTTGTAATCCTCTGTTCTCAGCCTCCCAAGTACTGGGATTACAGGGGTGCACTACCACCCCCAACTCCCACATTTTCTTTATCCATTCATCTGTTCACGGACACCTATATTGGTTCCATAATTTGGCTATTGTGAATTGTGCTGCTATAAACATGGGTATGCATGTATCACTATAGTATTGTAACTTTAATTCTTTTAGAAAGATACTAAAGAAAACCCGGGCGTGGTGGCGCACGCTTGAAATCCCAGTATTTTGGGAGGCAGAGACCGGAGGATCCGGGTTCACGGCCAGCCTCAGCTCTCTCTGTGTCTCTCTCTTTCTCTTTCTCTACATAGTGAGGCCCTCCGCAACTTCGTGAGACCCGGTTTCAAAAATAAAGTATAGGGCCGGGCGTGGTGGCGCACGCTTGTAATCCCAGTACTTTGGGAGGCGGAGACCGGAGGATCCAGGTTTGTGGCCAGCCTCAGCTCGTGCTCTCTCTCTCTCTCTCTCCTTAGTGAGGCCCTCCGCAACTTCGTGAGACCCGGTTTCAAAATAAAGTATAAAAAATAGGACCGGAGGTGTAGCGCAGAGGTAGAACGCCCCTGCATTCAATCCCCGGTACCACACACACAAAAAAAAGATACTAAAGAGTGGTATATCTGGGTCATATGGCAGTTCCATTCCTAGTCTTTTGAGGAACCTCCATACTAATCTCCATAGTGGTGGTACTAATTTACAGTTCCACCAATAGCGTATAAGAGTTTCTATTTTTTTTTTTTTGTGGTACCGGGGATTGAACCCAGGGGCATTCTACCCCTGAGCTACACCCCCAGCCCTATTTTTTATTCTTTATTTTGAAACAGGGTCTCACTAAGTTGTGAAGGGCCTCACTAAGTAGCTGAGGCTGGCTGCGAACCCGGATCCTCCGGTCTCAGCCTCCCAAGTACTAGGATTACAAGTGTGTGCCACCATGCCCGGCTCTAAGAGTTCCTATTTTAAGCCGGGCCTGGTGGCACATGCTTATAATCCCAGTATTTGAGAGGCTGAGACAGGAGGATCGTAGGTTTGAGGACAGCCTTAGCTAGTGAGAGTCTCATCAATCTAGGGAGACCCTGTTTCAAAATAAAAAAAATAAATAAAATTGGTCTGGGGGTATAGCTCACAGGTAGAATGTCCCTGGGTTCAATCCCCAGTACCACACACACAAAAAACGTTTGTATTTGAGCCAGGCATGGTGGTGCACGTCTGTAATCCCAGTACTTGGGAGGCTGAGACAGCAGGATTACAGGTTTGAAGCCAGCCTCAGAAACTTTTAGTGAGACTCTATTTCTAAATAAAAATTAAAATTGGTCTGGGGGTGTAGCTCAGAGGTAGAATGCCCCCGGGTTCAATCCCCAGTACCAGAAAAAAAAATGAAAATAAAAAAAATAAAAGGAAATTCTGGGAGGGGATATCCCATGACATGACCAGTCTGACTCATAGTTTCTTTTACTCTTGGTAAAGGATAGTGTGCTAACCAAGGCCAGTCTCTGAGGTGACAAGAACGGTGAGTCACTGCCGAGGCCACCTTCACTGAAACTCGGCTGCTTGCCAGAAAGGAGGGCAGGAAGTACCAACAGTCCTTTTGCGATGTCAGTCTGAGGTCCAATGATATGAGTCCATATTGATTAAATCCTTATAAGGTTAACTGACTGATATACAAGTGCTAGTCCTTGAATATATGCAAAGGATCATTACATAATTGCTTAGACCACGAGAAAGCAACTTTACCTCAGTTTCTCCATTGGTAGAGCAAGTATAATATCCCTTACCTAACAGGCTAGGAGTGGTGTTGAGTGCAGTGTCCGGTACATGGGGGATTCACAGCTCTCCTCTCTGTAACCCATTCTTTCTTCATATTTGTGCATAGGCAGACAGAAACATGACTCGCTCCTACCTCTTATCCCCTGCCTCATCTACTCTTTTTTTTTTTTTTTGGTCATTCTTGAAATCAAAGAGAAACCTTTATTTTAAACAAAACTGCCTGCATGAGATGGTTCATTTATCCACTATGAACGAGTCTCTCATCACATACAGCACCAGAATATGTATTTAAAAAATTAAAAACCACACAGCTCCGCCCCTCACACACACATCTTCCCAAAAGCCACACAACCTAGACCAAAAGGGAAAAACAAATCAAACTCAATATCCCCACACAAGTCATCTTGAATTAAGATTTACAAATTTATATATTCTTTCCTATGGAAGAAAAACAAACAAACAAAAACAAGGGGATATGGAAAAACATGAAGATGAAGGCCTGACAAGACTTAGGAAAATGAAGAAAAGGTATGGTCTGCCTAGAAGCTAACAGAAAGCAAAAGAATGATCAATGCCTTTTGGGTACTTTGGTGAGCAGCCTTGGGTTTAACTGACATCCCTAAAATGCAGCTCTCGCCGGCAACCGAGTCCTCAGGAGCCAGAGGCACCAGGAGCACTGCGACAGTGAGCGCAGCACGTCTGGGTCCTCGGGACACGCCACGGTGCACAGACCACGCTGGCCTTCCAGAGACTGGGCCTCTCACCGGGGCTTGCCAGCGTTTACAAGGGCCATTTTTCCTTGAA
Organism: Glis glis; assembly: GCA_004027185.1. NCBI lineage: Eukaryota > Metazoa > Chordata > Mammalia > Rodentia > Gliridae > Glis > Glis glis. The sequence goes on from PVJS01045626.1 coordinate 10,929, forward strand.
AAAGTATGCTGGATAAAAAAAAAAAAAAAAGGACAAGGGGGAAAAGGTTCCTACTGCAGTGGAAATCTTTCAGTTGCGCTGAGGGGTGAGTTCCGTGCCATGGGACGGTGCAGGGTCCACCTGCACAGGCTCTACTTGGGCTCCTCGATCACACCCTTGCTGAGGTCTGTCATTTTGGGATATTTTACTTTCTTCTGGTCCAGCTCATTCTGAGCCCAAAGTAGTAGCCCAAAGTAATAGTTTCAGTAATTTTGCCAGCTTGGGTGTTGACTTGTGATTTTCATAATCTAGAACAGCCTGGTTGACTTCACTCCACACCTTTTGCCTCTGCATCATGTGGAGGAGGTCTCCAAAGGGTGATTCCTCAGGGCTATCAAAGGCCAGCAGGGCCAGCGTGCGCTCCATCTCCGTGAGGCACTCTTTGCTCTCCTCACCCTGCTCTGCCAGCTGTGTCTGGGCAAACTCCAGCGCCGCCTCAGTCTCACACTGGCGGATCAGCTCAATCAAGTGCTGTTGCTGGAGATGAAAGTAAAGATACCTGTTTGTATCCAAGAGCTCTGGATGGAGGCTGTTGATCAATGCGATGGCCTCTTGAATCTGACCCTTCAGAATCATCTCCCGAATCTTGATTTGCTCATCAAGTGTCTCTAGATCCACGCTCGGTTCAATCCCCGATTCCATTCGAAACTTCTCTGCTGCTTCCTTAAAGCCCTCTGTGACCAAGTTAGTTCATGATGAGACGGTTCATGTCTGCTCGTTGGACATGTAAGTTATTGAGCTTCTTCATCCACTCATCTTTTGTGATTTCATCGAGTTTTTCTGCATAACTCATTCTGATTTCGGTTTCCGGATCCGATCCAGGACAAGGTCGACAATCTCCTTGCTGATGGTGTAATGGCCTCCGGCATAATTACTGACTGCTTCTTCCATCCTGGTGATCAGCTGCTCCAGGTGGAAGAGCTGCCTGTAGGTTCCTGTGCGCACTTCATCGACCGCGGTGGGCTCCAGGTCCATAAACACTGCTCTGGGCACGTGCTTGCCAGCCCCAGTCTTGCTGAAGAACGTGTTTAAGGAGTCATCCCTGTCAACAATGGGTCTTGTCACTTGGCGTCTGACCATCGTCCTGAATTCCATGATCCAGGCAGTACAGCTCCCAGTGGACATTGCTGATCTGGACACCCGCCTGCCCCACATGGATACAGATACACTCGCGCATGATGACTTCCTCCTGCTGCTAGCCGCGTCCTCTGCTCTTCTCTCCCATCTACTCTTTATCTACTCATTTAGCATCATTAGCAATACTTTGGGATTTTTTTTTTTTTGGTAATGGGGATTGAACCCAGGGGCATTCTACCTCTGAGCTACACCCCCAGCCCTTTTAATTTTTTAAAATTTTGAAACAGGGACTCACTAAGATGCTGAGGCAGCCAGGCATGGTGGCACACGCTTGTAATCCCAGTACTTGGGAGGCTGAGACCGGAGGATCTGGGTTCTCGGCCAGGCTCAGCTACTTCGTGAGGCCCTCCACAACTTAGTGAGACCCTGTTTCAAAATAAAGAATAAAAAATAGGGCTGGGGGTGTAGCTCAGAGGTAAAATGCCCCTGGGTTCAATCCCCGGTACCACACACACACAAAACAAGATGCTGAGGCAGGCTTCAAACCTGCAATCCTCTTGTTGTAACCTCCCAAGTACTGGGATTAAAAGCGTGTGCCACCACGCCCAGCTTGGGTGTCATTTTTAAAACTGGCTTTAATCTTTTGGAATAAAGTAGAACATAAAAAAAATAACATGCTCCAAAGCCAGGCATGGTGGCGCATGCTTGTAATCTCAGTACTTGGGAGGCTGAAACCAGAGGATCCTGGTTTGGGGCCAGCCTCAGCTACTTAGTGAGACCCTGTTTCAAGATAAAGAATAAAAAATAGGGCTGGGGGTGTAGCCCGGAGGTAGAATACCCCTGGGTTCAATCCACGGTACCACAAAAAAAAAAAAATGCTCCAGAATTGTTTGGCATCTTAAACTTCTAAAATACTTTAATAATTAATATTGATGGTAAGACTGATATACAATGTAATTATTTATTTTACAAGGAGATTCTGTACATCAGGGAAGGATCTTGAAGTACAACACACCAGGCTTTTATTTCTTATTTACATTATGATTGTGAGCTTCCTACTTACACGAAAGGGAACACAAACCCATCTTTATATACATAAAAACAACCGAATAGACTTCACCCACAAAGTATCTTCTTTCAAAAGAACATGAATGAGATGAAAGATGAACCAGAATGCTTGATGGCACATAGAGGGCAGACAAGCAGCTCCAGAAATCAAGTTCTGCCTCAAGCTTGGCACATTAAGGGAAAGAAAGGCAGTGCAAGAGGGGACTGAAACGCTCTCTCAAGCCACAGAGAACACGGACATGAGCAGCAGTTACTGTGTGACCACCATGGACCCAGACCTTTAAATGGCATCAAGGAGTTGTGGATTCAGTATCATTTCCAGAGCCTTTATAAAACGTTTGACAGTAACTGAGAAATCCAAATCCCCCCTTTTCCCACAGAGAGAAAGCACTACCTTTTAAGGTCACTTTAGCTTTTGTGTTTTGATGTGATACTCTGATTCCTCAGCAACTCTTATGTGGACATGAAAAATCTACTCAAAGATTACACTATAGAACAAATGACAAAGATTATAGAATAAATCAGAAGAAATCTATGAAAGACACAATATCCTAAATATTAAAGTAAAGGAAAAGGTGGGCCTGGTGGTGCATGCCTGTAATCCCAGTACTTGGGAGACTGAGACAGGAGGATTATAAGTTTGAGGCCAGCCTCAGCAATTTAGTGAGGCCCTCAGCAACTTAGTGAGACCCTGTTTCAAAATAAAAAAAATAGGGTTGGGGGTATAGCTCAGAGGTAGAACGCCCCTGGGTTCAATCCCTAGTACCAAAGGAAAAAAAAAAAAGAAAGAAAGGAAAATAAAAAGCCACATTCATCAGTTAAATAGAAATTCAGAGGGAAATGGGGATGGGTGGGACGTGGCTCAGTGGTAGAACAATTGCCTAGCATGTGTAAGGCCCTGGGTTCCTCCCCAGTACCTTAAAAAAAAAAGTGTGGGGGGAGGGTAGTGGGGCCGAGGGCATAGAGGGTATAGCTCAGTGATAGAGCACTTGCCTAGCATGTGCAAGGCCCTGGTTTTGATCACCAGCACCACAAATAAAATAAAGTTGCATATGATTTCAATATAGCACTAGTGAGGCCTAACTAGCTCAGCCCTAAATTAATTTAAAAAAAGTGAGGGAAATAGGCTGTAAAGTTTTCAAGGAAAGTAACCAAACCTTCTGTTTTAGGAAATTATACAAATATATATTACAAATACAAAATGGGGTGGGGACTGAGCCAACACCTGGCACCAACCACACTGGCTACAGTGTGGAAGAGGAAACGCAGTGGAAGCTGCTGGCAAGGGTCAGGAGGCGGTGCTGGGTGAGGGGGAATGTGCAGCAGGCCAGCCGGAAGCACTAGGAGAGTCGGCCCGAGCGTCCCCTCCGTGCTACTCCGATGGCCTTTTCCTATCCAGCGCGCCCCTGAGGACCTTGCTGGGATTTTGTCTACAGGTGTGAGGCAGACGGCACGCAAGTGCCGGCACAGCCTGTCTACAGCTCTGCTTTACAGAGGGGAATACATCTACTGGTTGAAGTGATTAACAGTATCATTCAGTACAATCAAAATACAACAGTCTATAAAACTTAAGCCATTAGTTTTTCTGCCAAGTTGGCATTAAGGCCTTTTTGTTTTTGTATATAGAAAATATCCATGCTTTCTCATTTGACCAACATGGATTCTGGTTGCAGCTCAAACTGTTTAATAGGGAAAACATAAGCTCCCATCCTTTCTTAAGATCATAAAAAAAAAATCAGGATGACAAATGCCCAAAGGGAGGAAGATATCAGATCCTGAGCTCCCTGCAGACGCCAGTGCCTGAGAGGACTATATTGCTGTGTTACAAGAGGTATAGTGCAATGCTTTCAACTGACATGCCAGTGTGGTACGAAGGCTTCCTGTGGAAGTGGGGACCCCTCTGCCAGAAGGCTGGGGCCTGCAGAAGGTGCTCCCCACAACCAACTGGACCTAATGGCGGGAATTTAGCGCCTACATGAGTGGGTCTCATGGAGGTAAGGCTAACGGTGCACACTGTGCCTCAGCACAGGCAGTCATTTTGGAGCAAGGGTGTGGTAGAGCCAATAAAGCTTGGAACCTGCAAGTGGCCCAGAACTTTGGTGTATGGTGAGGGAAAACCTCTCAAGTATGCTGCTATATTAAAAGGTTCAAAAGTACTGACAAAGGGTTCAGTTTTGCCCCAAGGGCAACACATAAGAATCCATTCCAGTGAAAGGCTACATTCATACAAGTGCTGTTCACCCCCGGAACCAGACCCCAGAGGATGCAATTCTGGCTGTGCTGGGAAGTGCTAAAGCCCCTCCACAGGTCACTCTGGAGACGAGCAGCAAGGCAGCCCTGGATTTTTAAGAGTTCAGTTCTCCTCTCAAACATCAGCATCATGGACGATGGTAGCTAAAAGAGATGATCAAAAACACACATGTTACTGGATAATACAGATTGCTTTTCTTTTCTTGTATCAGTGGTAATGAACTTGGTAATGCTAATGAAGAAAAAAATGACCTTTCCTCCATTCTAATTCCTTCCTGTGGCATCTCATACTCTTCACCCTGACCCTCTTCCTTCTTCTTCTTCTTTTTTTTTTTGTGTGGTACTGGGGATTGAACCCAGGGGCATTTGACCTCTGAGCTACACCCCCAGCCATATTTTATTTTTATATTCGAAACATGGTCTCTCTCTAGGTTGATGAGAATCTCTCTATTTGCTGAGACTGGATTTGAACCTTCAATTCTCCTGTCTCAGCCCCCCAAATTCTGGGATTACAAGAGTGCACCATGTCCAGCTCTTTATTTTTATTTATAGGGTCTTCCTAGGTTGATGAAGAGTCTCAGTACTTGCTGAGACTGTCCTCAAACATGTGATCCTCCTGTCTCAGGCTCCCAAGTACTGGCATTACAAGCATGTGCCACCACGCCAGTCTCTTCTGTTTACTCGTTTTTTTTTTTGTGGTACTAGGGATTGAACTAGAGGCAATCTACCTCCAAGTTATACCCCCAGTTCAATTTCATTTCTTTCTTTTTTTTTTTTTTTTGCAGTACTGGGGATT
>PVJS01045627.1:0-16157 GCA_004027185.1 Glis glis
GGCCTCACGCATGTTAGGCAAGCATTTCACCACTAAACTCCATCCCCAGACTCAGTGATTTTTTTTTTTTTTTTGGTGGTTCTAAGAAATGAAATCAGGGGGCGGGCGTGGGGGCGCACTCTTGTAATCCCAGTACTTTGGGCGGCCGAGACCGGAGGATCCAGGTTCGCGGCCAGCCTCAGCTCTCTCTCTGTCTCTCCCTGTCTCTCTCTCTCTCTCTCTCTCTCTCTGTCTCTCTCTCTCTCTCTCTACTTAGTGAGGCTTCCGCAACTTCGTGAGACCCGGTTTCAAAATAAAGTATAAAAAATAGGGCCGGGGGTGTAGCGTGGAGGTAGAACGCCCCTGGGTTCAATCCCCGGTCTGCAAAAAAAAAAAAAAGAAATGAACTCAGGGGTGCTCTATCTCTGAGCTACACCTCAGACCATTTTTTTAATTTTGAAACAGGGTCTTACTAAATTGCTGAGGGCCTCACTAAGTTGCTGAGGCTGGCCTCGAACCTGCAATCCTCCTATCTCAGCCTCCCAAGTACTAGGATTCCAGGCATGCACCATCATACCTGGCTCTCAGTAGTGTGTGTGTGTGTGTGTGTGTGTGTGTGTGTGTGTGTGTGTTGTGGTACTGGAGATTGAACCCAGAGGTATTTTACCTTTGAGCTACACCCGCAGCCCTATTTTATTTTTATTTTTGAAACAGGGTCTTGTAGGTTGATGACAGTCTCACTATTTGCTGAGGCTGTCCTTGAACCTATGACTCTTCTGTCCCAGCCTCCCAAGTACTGCGATTACAGGTGTGTGCCACCACACCTGGCTTGTCATGTGTTTTGTTTTGTCTTGTTTTGTGGTACTGGGGATTGAACCCAGGGGCATTCTACCTCTGAGCTACACCCCCAGCCCTATTTTTTGTTCTTTATTTTGAAACAGGGTCTCACTAAGTTGCGGTGGGCCTCACTAAGTAGCCGAGGCTGGCCGCAAACCCAGATCCTCTGGTCTCTGCCTCCCAAGTACTGGGATTACAAGCGTGCGCCACCACGCCCGGCTACTTTTTTTTTTTATACTTTATTTTGAAACTGGGTCTCATGAAGTTGCGGAGGGCCTCACTAAGTAGCCGAGGCTGGCCACGAACCCCGATCCTCTGGTCTCTGCCTCCCAAGTCCTGGGATTACAAGCGTGCGCCACCACGCCCGGCTCCCCTACTCTTAAAAGAGATAGTGCCATGTGGACGAGGCCCTGTTACTGATGGGCACGTGTTGACGAGTGCAGGGGGAACGGCTGGAAATGACCCCAGTGGAGAGAAGTACTTTCTACCCTGAGCTCAGGGAGAAAGGAGACTCGAGCCTTTGTGGCTTTGTGCATCCCTTGCTTTGGTCCCTGGTGGCTGTGGCATAGGATGAAACGAGAGATCAGGTGGGAGGCAGCAGGTGCTGGTCTTGCTGAGGAGCTGCACATGGAGCCTGAGGGTTGTTCGGCTCCAGCCCGCCCCTCCCCAGGCTTGGCAGGGCTTCCAGGATAACTGTTGGGCCAGCAGATGTTGTGAGGCATGTATGGACAGAGTTTGAACTAATTCAGTCTAATTATTAAAATTCTTGGCAAGGATTCTACATGAATCACCTCCCCAAAAATTTACATTAATGTTACAAGTCTGTCTGACTTCAACCCACAAAACAGAAAACTTGGAGTCTTGAGTCCGTGTAGCTTAACTCCTCCTTGTCCTCAGACCACTGACTTTTTCCCACAAACAAAAGAACAATTAATGTTTTAAGAACTTCTTGGAGTCGGGCGTGGTTGTGTACACCTGTGATCCCAGTACTTGGGAGGCTGAGACAGGGGGATCGCAGGTTCGAAGCCAGCCTCAGCTACTTAGTGAGGCCCTTAGCAACTCAGCGAGACCCTGTTTCCAAATAAAAAAATAAAAATATGGCTGGGGGTTTAGCTCACAGGTAGAATTCCCCTGGGTTCAATCCCCAGCACCACACACACACACACACACACACACACACACACACACACAAAGACTCCTTGGAGCCAGATGCGGTGATACACACGTGTAATCCTAGTACTTGGGAGACTAAGACAGGAGGATGGCAGGTTCAAGGCCAGCCTCAGCAACTTAGCAAGACCTATTTCAAAATTAAAAAGGGTTGAAGGTATAGCTCAGATGTGGAATGCCCCTGGTTCAATCCCCAGGACCAATAAAAATAGAAGAACCCTTTGGTGCAGGGTATGGTGTTGTACGCTAGTAATCCTAGTACTTACGAGGCCGAGACAGGAGGAGCACAGGTTCACGGCCAGCCTCAGTGACTTAGGCCCTCTGTAACTTAGTGTGAGACCTTGTTTCAAAAATAAATAAATAAGCCGGGTGTGGTGGCGCACGCTTGTAATCCCAGTACTTTGGGAGGCGGAGACCAGAGGATCTGGGTTCGCGGCCAGCCTCAGCTCTCTCTCGCTCTCTCTCTCTCCCTCTCTCTCTCTCTCCTTAGTGAGGCCCTACGCAACTTCGTGAGACCCGGTTTCAAAATAAAGTATAAAAAATAGAGCCGGGGGCGTAGCGCGGAGGTAGAACGCCCCTGCGTTCAATACCCGGTACCGAAAAAAAAATAATAAATAAATAAATAAATAAATGAACAAATGAATAAATAAAATATAGGGCTGGGGGTGTAGCTCAGAGGTAGAATGCCCCTGGCTTTCATCCCCATTGCCAAGGAAGTGAGGGAGGGAGGAAAGAAGGAAAAAAGAAAAGAAAATGGGGATAATGATACCTTAAGGAGTTGTCCTGGGTACTAAACGAGGAAACTTGCAGTAGAATGGCAGATGTCCGCACAGAGTAACTGCCGCCTGCTTGCATCACGGTTGTTTTTACAGTCATTCATTGCACTGAGATATTTGGGTAGAACATGGTGGTCAGAATGATAGGAGAGGGAGCCGGTGTTGTGTTCTGTGACCTTTCCCTTCCTCCCTCGCTTCTCTTGTCTGCTTGCCCCTCTGGCAGAAGAACAGGGAAGACAGCCTAGGGAGGCAGTATCTTTGCTTGGGCCATCTTTTCCCCCGTTGTTCTCTGGCTAATAAGTCTGTGCCTGCTTCTATACATGTATCCATGACTTTCAGCGTTCAGAAAGTCTGGCACCTTGTGCTTGAAGTATCAATCTTGTGGTTATCAGAGGTTGCTACTGGATGTTAAAATTTTTTTCTAGGCTGGGCGTGGTGGCGCACGCTTGTAATCCCAGTACTTGGGAGGCAGAGACCAGAGGATCCGGGTTTGGTCCAGCCTCAGCTACTTAGTGAGGCCCTCCGCAACCTTGTGAGACCCGGTTTCAAAATAAAGGATAAAAAATAGGGCCGGGGGTGTAGCGCGGAGGTAGAACGCCCCTGGGTTCCATCCCCGGTACCGCAAAAAAAAAAATTTTTTTTTCTATGACCTTTACAATTTCTAAAAATGATGGAGCTAATGTTGATTATTTCAGGATTGGATTGTAGATATTTGGCCTTTGTGTGTGTGGGAGCCGTGAGTAACATAAGATTGGCAAGAGGCACGTGGGTAGTACTACTTTTCTCCAGTTTCCGGTTCAGCCTCCTCAGCTGGGACAAATACCCTGGGGGTATTTTGGGGAGATGACCCTAAAGGGTGACAAGGACTGCCTGGTATCCTGTTCAACAGCGTACGAATAGTTGGAACGAAGTTGGGCCATGTTTAAACAGCAAGGTGAGCTGGGCACATGACTGTAATCCCAGTATTTGGGAGGCCGAGGCAGGAGAATCGCAGGTTTGAGGCCAGCCTCAGCAACTTAACGAGACTTTTTTTGTTGTTTTTTTTCTTTTGTGGTGCTCCGGATGGAACCCAGAGGCCTTCTACCTCTGGGCTACACCTCTAGCCCTATTTTATTTTTTATTTGGAAACAGGGTCTCGCTGTGTTGCTGAGAGCCTCAGTAAATGGCCGAGGCTGGCTTTGAACCTGTGATCCTCCAGTCTCAGCCTCCCAAGTACTGGGATTACAAGTGTGCACCACCACACCTGGCTGAGACTCTGTTTCAAAGTAGACAATAAAAAAAGGCTGGAGGGTGTAGCTTGGAGGTAGAATGACCGAATACCGTTAGAGGTATGTACTGCACTCCATTTTACCAGTGGCAAAGCTGAGGTCAGGGCGTCAAAAGTGCTGGAGTCACAGTGAGTGTGGGCAGAGCTGGGAGTTAAAACTAGGTCTCAGCTGGGCGTGGTGGTGCACGCTTGTAATCCCAGTACTTTGGGAGGCTGAGACTGGAGAATCCGGGTTCGCAGCCAGCCTCAGCTACTTAGTGAGGCCTCTGCAACTTAGTGAGACCCTGTTTCAAAATAAAGAATAAACAATAGGGCTGGGGGTGTAGCTCGGAGGTAGAATGCCCCTGGGTTCAATCCCTGGTACCGCCAAAAAAAACCCAAACTAGGTCTCCTGGTTCCCAGGTCAAAGTTCTTCTCCAGAATAAACTGCAGGGAGGAAAGGAGCTAACATCAATCAAATGGACACTTCTGTGCCAGGTACGACTAGCCCATTTAATTTAGAGACTATCCTCTTCCAACTCCGAGTGTTACAGATGGTGATGTTGCCGCTTAGGTTAAGTGGACGCACGTTAGAATGCAGATTGGTCTTTTCCTAAAGTCCATGCTGGGGCATCCTGCATCTCAGGAGACGCTTCCAGCCCAACAGATTGGGTCCTTTTTTTTTTTTTTTTGGTGGTACTGGGGATTGAACCCAGGGGCATTCTACCTCCGCGCTACACCCCCAGCCTTATTTTTTTATACTTTATTTTGAAACCAGGTCTCACGAAGTTGCAGAGGGCCTCACTAGGTAGAGAGAGAGAGAAAGAGAGAGAGCTGAGGCTGGCCACGAACCCGGATCCTCCAGTCTCCGCCTCCCAAAGTACTGGGATTACAAGCATGCGCCACCACACCCGGCCCAGTTTGGGTCCTTTTTAACATCTCTGCAAGATTGAGCCTGAGACTGTTAAACATTACAGATCTTTCCTTTAAAAGAAAGAAAAAAAAAGGCAAACGTTTTTGGCTGCCTTCTTTGTAGGCATTAGCTTTTGAGTGATTTTTTTTTTCCTGCGGTACTGGGGATTGAACCCAGGGGCGTTCTACCTCCAAGATACAACCCCGGCCCTATTTTTTATACTTTATTTTGAAACCGGGTCTCACAAAGTTGCGGAGGGCCTCACTAAGTAGCTGAGGCTGGCCGGGAACCCAGATCCTCCGGTCTCCGCCTCCCAAGTACTGGGATTACAAGCGTGCGCCACCACGCCCGGCTTTTGAGTGATTTTTGGCCTTGCTAATAAAGTGCTAAAGTTGAGGCCCAGTCCCAGTGGTAAGTTGAAAAATTAATGCCATTCATTTTTCTTCTCCTTGAACTAGCAGATCTATTTTGCTTGTAAATAAACTCACCACCTTCCCTTTCCCTCCCAGGGAGGATCCTAACCGCTAGCCATGGTTTGCCAACAGCCTTCTGGGAGGAAAGAGATTTTTCTCCTGACATTTTTACCTAACTTGTGTCTATTACTACAAAAGACAGTAATCTGTGGGGAAGGAGAATGTGGGTTCTGGAGCTCAGCTCCAAGTTATTGGCCCAGCGGCCTTGGGCAGGTCACCCTTCCAAGCCTCAGTTTCTATAAAATGCTTCTCTCTCCATTGGCTTTTTGGCTATATCTTTAATGAAATTTTATGTTTAAAAAGAACTTGTAATTCCAGTACTGGGGAGGCTGAGACAGGAGGATTGCAGGTTCGAGGACAGTCTCAGCAAATAGTGAGACTTTCATCAATCTAGCAAGACCCTGTTTCTTTCTTTCTTTTTTTTTTTTTTTTCCTTTTTGCAGTACCGGGGATTGAACCCAGGGGCGTTCTACCCCAGCCCTATTTTTTATCCTTTATTTTGAAACCGGGTCTCACGAAGTTGTAGCTGAAGCTTGGCCATGAACCCAGATCCTCCGGTCTCTGCCTCCCAAGTACTGGGATTACAAGCGTGCACCACCATGCCCGGCGAGACCTTGTTTCAAAATAAAAAATAAATAAATAAAATAGGGCTGGGGATGTAGCTCAGAGGTAGAATGCCCGGGGGTTCCATCCCTAGTGCTGCCAACAAAACAAAACAAAACAAAACACCCAATAGCTCAGCCAGGTGTGGTGACACATGCCTATAATCCTAGTACTTGGGAGATTTAAACAGGAGGATCACAGGTTCAAGGATACCCTCGACAACTTAGCAAGATTCTCAGCAACCTAGTGAGAACCTGTTCCAAAAAAAAAAGACGAAAAATAAAAAGGGCTGGGGGTGTACCTCAGAGGTAGAATGCCCCTGGGTAAAACACACACACACACACACACACACACACACACACACACACACACAGCTTAAGGATACCATTTACTTTAGCAAAAATCCTCTGATTTAGTCTGTAAAATTTATGAATTGGGGCCAGGCATGGTGGTACATGCCTGTAATCCGAGTACTTGGGAGGCTGAGACAGGAGGATCACAGGTTCGAGGACAGCCTCAGCAAGCAAGTAGTGAAACTGTCGTTGACCTAGTGAGACCCTGTTTCCAAATAAGAAATAAAAAAAAAAATTGCACTGGGGGTATATAGCTCTAAGGTGAATGCCTCTGGGTTCAATCCCCAGTACCACAAAAAAATAAAATAAATAAATGAATAAAATGTATGAATTGGGATAGGTCTCCCTTCTAGTAAGAGAGTTTTCCAGGAGAGAACCCTACACCTAAATCTTTGTAACAGCAGAAAATGACTTAGGCCTAGGGAGAAAGTTAGAAGGTACTGAGGTGTGTGTGTGTGTGTGTGTGTGTGTGTGTGTGTGTGTGTGTTTTGTGGTAGTAGGGATGAAACCCAGAACCTCATATACTGGGCAAATGCTCAACCATTGAGCTACACCCCCAGTCCTGGTTTTGTCTTTTAAGGCTCAGTGCTAATTCCTGGAGATACAATAATGAACAAAGTTGTCTTTGCTCTCAAGGGGCTAAGTGTCCTTGTGGAGAGACACAAGCTATGCTTTCTAGCTCTTATTAATAGCTGCCACTTACTTTTTTTTTTTTTTTTTGGTACTGGGGATTGAACTCAGGGGCATTCTACCTCTGAGCTATACCCCCAGTCCTTTTTATTTTTTATTTGAAACAGAATCTTGCTAAGTTGCTGAGGCTGGCCTTGAACCTGTGCTCCTCCTGTCTCAGCCTCCCAGGTACTGGGATTACAGGTGTGTGGCACCGCACTCGGCTGCAGCCACTTTCTTGCTTATTGTTTATTGGCTAGCCCCCCTCACTAGAATGTAAGGCCCTGAGAGCAGGAACCCACGTGTCTGTGGCCCTGTTTCCCATATCCAGCATTTCAATACTTTTTTTTTTTTTTTTTTTTGCGGTACCGGGGATTGATCCCAGGGGCGTTTTACCTCCAAGCTACACCCCTGGCCCTATTTTTTATTCTTTATTTTGAAACAGGGTCTCACAAAGTTACAGAGGGCCTAACTAAGTAGCTGAGGCTGGCCGCGAACCCAGATCATCTGGTCTCTGCCTCCCAAGTACTGGGATTACAAGGGTGCACCACCACGCCTGGCTCAATACTTGTTAAGGAATGGATGATGAGCTGTAAAACGAAGGCAGGAGATGGTTACAAGGCTCTAATAACCTCAGTGCTGTACAAGCCTGTGCAGAGCGAGGTGTGCAGAGAGGGTGTCCCAGCCTTACTTTTTTTGGGGGGGGGCAGGACCTGGGGAATCAGAGGAGTTTTTCAGAGGAGGTGACGACCAAACGGAATCCTGACATCGGAGAGGAGTTAGGAGGCAAAGAGGGGATCAAGAGCATTCCAGGCAGCAAGAGGCCAAGAGGAATGTGTTCCCACAAGAACACAACGCACAGAACCAGGATACTGGTTCCCAGCTGCGGGCAGTTTTGCGCCTAAGGGGATATCTGCGCCAACTTGGGCAGCATGCTCCGCGAAGACAGGAGTGCTACAAACCACCCCACAATGCCCTGGATAGCCCCCCCACCCCCACCAAGAAAAGAGCCACCCCCTGGTGCTGAGGCTGAGAAACCCCGACTCCTGAATGCGCACAAAAGCCCCCTTGCAGAGGCCCAGGGAGGAACAAAGTTGAACAGCCAGAGGGACAAAATGCGCCCCAGTAGGCGGTAGTCATTTGCAAATTAAATATTGCCCAGCCGGCTCAATCCATGGAGACTTACAGGTGCATGGTGTCAATTCATCCTTAAGTAATAGTGAACCAAGAATTCATTTAACACTGACTGGAAGAGCACACTGCATTGAAGAAATCTTTGCCGATCACCAGGGGACCAGGCATTAGGAAGCTAATAGGTTATGCTGGCTATAATTTCTCCATTTCCTTTCAGTAATAGCGCAACAAGCAGGATGTCGGTGAGGCTGCCCAGCATTTTCCTTCTCTTATTAAATGTAAGTGATTGCCTTTCTTCATCTGACTGATGGGATCAAGATGCATCCAACTCTGCAAGGTGCTTTCAAGAAAAAAAATGAGTTGTTTTTTTTTCTTGTCAACCACATGATGTGGTTTGCTAATTGATTGTCCATTACACAGCATTTAAAGAGCCAGGTCTGGATGCTATAGTGTGCCTTCTCCTTTTCCTCCTTCCTCTTCCTCCTTGTCCTTCTTTTCTGTGCTGAGTCTGGAGCCCAAGGCCTGATGCATGCTAAGCGAGCACTCTACCACTGAGCTGTGCCCCTAGCCCCATGCGGTGGCTTCCATTCCCACCCAACTGCCGTTCCCCACTGGGACATTCGCGTGTGAACAGCCCTCAACCCTGCCTCCCTTTCCCAAAACTGGAGCATTCACACTCTCAGTGCGCCTGGCTTGGGCTTGCCTGGGACCTGCCAGGAACTGAAGGTTGTTTTCTTTCTCCCACATGAAATAATTTTCCTGGGCACGGCAGCTCTGGGTTGCCGATCCCTGGCTTTCGCAAAAACTCCGCGTGTGTGACAGTAGCACTATTGTTGGGCAGGTGGGAGTTTCCATCACTGATTCTATGTTTATCTGCTGCAGGGACTTTGCAATGAGAGGTGTAATTTAAACAGTCAGGCCTAGAAAGGGACTGGTGATGGGGGGTATTCTGTGTGATGCGCAGCAATCGAGAAGTGAGATGAGTCTTTGAGGGGCCGTGTGCCCATGGTCAGGACTGCTTGGTGCTTCCTGTTGTCTCAGAGACCTGGACAGGTTCCGGTGTCCATAGGCAGAGGGTAGGACGGGCTTTTGAACTAGATGAGAGGCTCTATTACAAGAACAACTTTCTCTATGAAAACAAATACCAATTCCACATACACTTCCTTGGGCTAGTGTTAGTGAGATGAGAAGTGGGGGCACTGGATAGTTTTAATAACTGTTGAGATTTTAGTTTAATGTGAATTTGAGCTGGGTGTGATGGTGCACACCTGTAATCTCAGTACTTGGGAGGCTGAGGCAGGAGGGTCACAGGTTCAAAGCCAGCCTCAGCAACTTAGTGAGATTCTCAACCTAATGAGAATAAATAAATAAATAAAATGTATGAATTGGGATAGTTCTCCCTTCTAGTAAAATAAATAAAATAGGCGCCGGGTGTGGTGGTGCACGCTTGTAATCCCAGTACTTTGGGAGGTGGAGACCGGAGGATCTGGGTTCGCGGCCAGCCTCAGCGCTCTCTCTTTCTTTCTCTCTCTCTCTCTCCCTCCCTGTCTCTCTCTCTCTCTCTCTCTCTCTCTCTCTCTCTCTACTTAGTGAGGCTTCCGCAACTTCGTGAGACCCGGTTTCAAAATAAAGTATAAAAAATAGGGCCAGGGGTGTAGCACGGAGGTAGAACGCCCCTGGGTTCAATCCCCAGTACCACAAAAAAAAAAAAAGAAAAGAAATAAAATAGGGCTGAGGGTATAGCTTGGAGGTAGAATGCCCCTGGGTTCAATCCCCAGCACCCCCACAAAAAAAGAAAAAAAGAAATTGAAACACAAATAAAGATAATACCTAAAGCCATCTGGTAAGTATGTCTTGTGTGTTGGGCCCCATATTAAGAGCTATACATACAAGAGCCAATTTAATCTTCCCAACAATCTTTTGAGGTCCAGGCATAATTAATTCATTAAGCCCATTTCTCAAAAAGTACCACCTCAGAAGATATTGACAATGTTGAGAAAAATTAATGACGTTGGGAAAAGCTAGGTGTTTTGTTTTGTTTTTGTGGCATGAGGATGGAACCCAGGGGCTTTCTACCTCTGGGCTACACCCCCAGACCTGTTTTATTTTTATTTATTTATTTATTTATTTATTTTTGCGGTACCGGGGATTGAACCCAGGGGCGTTCTACCTCCGCACTACACCCCCGGCCCTATTTTTTTTATACTTTATTTTGAAACCGGGTCTCATGAAGTTGCGGAGGGCCTCACTAAGTAGAGAGAGAGAGAGAGAGAGAGAGAGCAAGCTGAGACTGGCCGCGAACCCGGATCCTCCGGTCTCCGCCTCCCAAGTACTGGGATTATAAGCGTGCGCCACCACGCCCCGCATCTGTTTTATTTTTTATTTGGAAATAGGGCCTCACTAAGTTGCTAAGGCTGGCTTCAAACCTGTGAGCCTCCTGTCTCAGCCTCCTAAGTACTGGGATTACAAACGTGCACCACCACACCTGGCAGGCTAGGTGTTTTTGAGTTGGGACATAACACCATAGCAGCTTTAGGTGCTGTTTAGTTCTGTTTTGTCCTCATACCTAGCTGTGTCAGGGTACCAGTCCTCGGAGTGTTTCTTCAGGCTCCTGTGTTACCCATCTCTCATTTTTCTGCTTCTTCACTGAACATCTTTTCTTCCTCCCTCTGTTAGAGAAGATGAATTGGAGTGGAAGAAGGGAAATTAGGCCACAGGCAAAAGAGAGCCAGAATTCAGGAAAACCTCTAGTGTGCCCCGTCGGGCTGCCAGCGGGGGCCCGGGTTCATGTGTTCCTGTGCTCTGCTGTCTGAAAGGGACTGAACTTGCTGTAGTTTATCTCACTCATGGGTTCTGGTGAAAGGCGGTGTGTCACACAGGTCTTCCAAAGCAGGGGGTCATAGAACGGTACCCCCTCTCTCATTCCTTTGCCAGAGTCTGCAGATGGCTCAGAACACAAGGGGCAGAGCTGCAAAGGTGGCCACCAGGAGGACTCTCAGCTTGGGGTGGGGGTCACGTGCATTCCTGGGCCTCTGTGGAGACTAAGGTTTTCAATTCCTTATCTCAGGCTACTGGGCTGTAGAGATAATCCTTGACAAGGGGAAAAGCAAGGAGGGCTTTCTTACCAAAGACTGAATATAGCCGGGCGTGGTGGTGCACACTTGTAATCCCAGTACTTGGGAGGCTGAGACCGGAGGATTGCAGGTTCGCGCCCAGCCTCAGCTACTTAGTGAGGCCCTCCGCAACTTAGTGAGACCCTGTTTCAAAATAAAGGATAAAAAATAGGGCCGGGGGTCTAGCTCCAAGGTAGAACTCCCCTGTGTTCAGCCCCCGGTACGGCGCAAAAAAAAAATTAATAGATTTTATTTTTTAGAGCAGTTTTAGATTTTCAGGAAAATTGAGCAGAAAGTACAGAGATTTCTAGCTGGGCGTGGTGGTGCACTCTTCTAATCCCAGTACTTGGGAGGCTAAGACTGGAGGATCCGGGTTCACGGCCAGCCTCAGCTACTTAGTGAGGCCCTCTGCAACCTAGTGAGACCTGGTTTCAAAATAAAGAATAAAAAATAGGGCTGGGGGTGTAGTCTGGAGGTAGAATGCCCCTGGGTTCAATCCCCAGTACTGCAAAAAAAAAAAAAGTACAGAGATTTTTCTTATACCTCTTCCCTGCCCCCCAGTTTTCCCTATTATTGATGTCTGGATTACTGTGATACATTTGTTACTACTAATGAGCCAATATTGATACATTATTATTAACTTAAGTCCACAATCTTTTTGTCCTGCATTTTGTTGGTTTTGACACATGCATAATGGTATATGGTATATAATTTGAATCTCTTTTTTTTTTTTTTGGCACTAGGGATTGAACCCAGGGCCTCACACATGCTAGGCAAATGCTCTACCTCTAAACTACATCCCCAGTCTGATAGTTTGGATCTTAAATGTCCTCCATGTGTTAAAGACTTAGCCCCCAGCTTGGCACTATTGAGAGCTTGTTGGAACCTTTAAGAGTGGGGCCTAAGCCAGGCATGGTTGTGTACGCCTATAATCCCAGTACTTGGGAGGCTGAGACAGGAGGACCGCAGGTTTGAGGCTAGCCTCAGCAATTTAGCAAGACTCTCAGCAACCTAAAGAGACCCTGTTTCAAAAAAAAAGGGGGGGGAGGGAGCTGGTGGTATAACTAGGAGGTAGAATGCCTCTGGGTTCAATGCCTGGCACCAAAATAAACAAAGAGTGGGGCCTAGTGGGAGGCTTTCCAGCCATTGGGGGTGCAGTGTGCCTTCAGATGGGATAGTAGGATCCTACTCCTTCCTCTTTTCTCTTTGGCTTCCCAGCTGCCACAGCTGAGCAAAACCCTCTGCCATGGGCTCCCATCACGATGTGCTGCCTTGTCACAGGCCCAGTAGCAACAGGGCCAACCAACCCTGGACTGAAATATCCAAAATTATAAGCCAAAATAAACCTTTCCTCTTTGAAGTTGATATTTCAGGCATTTTGTTACAGCAACAGAAAGCTAACTAATACAGGTACCCCACCATGATAGTATCATACAGAATAGTATCACTGCCCTAAAAATCTCCTGTTTCTAGAGACATTTTCAGTTTTCATAACTTGGCAGGTGTTATTCACATCTCGTAGGTAGAGGCCAGAGATGCTGTTAAACATTTTATAACCGACAGGACAGTCCCCAGGACAGGATGCCGCAGCGCCAACATCGTGAGAGCTTGCCGTACAGGCATTGCCCAGGGGGTTGTGTGGTGTTGCGGGTGGAGATGACGGATCGGAGGCTCTTGGCTGCAAAGGCCACCGCAGAGGCTTGGAGTGTGGACATTGGGAGGCCTGGCTGTGCAGCGGCAGAAGAGAGCACCTGAGTGGGTTTGGGAAGCACTCAGGAAAAAGCAACTATAACTTTGGGGCAATATTCCAGCCACGATCCCTACACACATTCCTTTAACTCCTTCGCTCTTAAATTTAGACCCTAAGGTCTGAGTCCAATTGCAATGCCCAAAATTATAATTAGTGGGTTATGCCTGGTGGAGTTAGCTTAGTAGAACTAAAAGTCCCAGTGTTGGGTTTGGGTCACCTGTATTTTTGTTTGTTTATTTGTTTTTTGGTGGTGCTGCAGATTAAACCCAGGGGCATTCTACCTCCAAGCTACACCCCCAGCCCTATTTTATTTTTTGTTTTGAAATAGGGTCTTGCCAGGTTGCTAAGAGTCTCGCTTCATTGCTGAGGCTGTCCTTGAACCTGCGATCCTCCTGTCTCAGCCTCCCAAGTGCTGGGATTACAGGAGTGCCCCACCACACCCAGCAAGTCCCCTGTTTTTAAGCCTCATGGTTGGGTTTTCACACCTCAGTTCCCTTTTCTGAAAAGCAAGACAGTTGTCCTTTTTGTCTCCATGTGGCAGAGCATCTTCATGAGTTGATATCCACAGTGTCAGACCTTTAGCTTTTGTGATGCCAGCGTTGTTTAGGGGCAAGATGCGATCAGTCAAAATACCACTCAAGAAGAAGAGAGTAGCATTTTTATACTGGAAAAAGGCTGGTATCAATGCCAAGAGCATGAGCCGGGTGGTAAGCTATCAGATGACTGCTGTTAAAGAGATTTATAAGGGAAAAATACAAACTTTCCAAGTCAGCACTTCCTGCAAATGGAGAGCTCATGAAGCTGGGGTGCTGTAGCAAGCATTAGCCCCACAGACCTCTCATTGCCCCATAAATCTTCTCAAGTGGGAGCAAGGAGTCTATTCCCCTGATAGGCATGGGAGGAGAATCCAAAAAACAAACTCACTCCCTTATAGAATGTAAACATGGATAAAGAGAAATCGTCCTCTTCATAAATTACCTCCTCCACTCTCGTCTGTCTGAAGTCATAAGACCCCAAATGTAACCAGAAAAATGTTCTTTTGAGAGAAAAAATCTTCCTTTATGGGTGCATCTTTGGGCTGGAGAGGGAAAAGCTTTGCAGAACAAAAACGTTCCAACTGTGGCGTGTAAAACAAGTTTTATGAAAACTTTAATTATTTCCCACCTGCTGGGATTGTGTGGCATTCACAGGAAAAAGGACAATTGAGCAGCATTTGATGTGCATGAGAGTTGCCGGGTTCTTTCCTCTTCCTAAAAGGAATTTGTTCTTAATCAAGTTATTTCATAAGTAGGTCCAGACACTGAGTTCACATTGGCATGTTTGACACTGTTTAATTAAGTACTTTACACATAAGGTATCAACTTTTGTTGATGTTGTTTTTTTTTTATTTTGCGGTACAGGGTATTGAACCCAGGGGCGTTTTACAAAATAAAGTATAAAAAATAGGGCCGAGCTACACCCCTGGCCCTATTTTTTATACTTTATTTTGAAACTGGGTCTCACGAAGTTGCGGAGGGCCTCACTAAGTAGCTGAGGCTGGCTGTGAACCCGGATCCTCCGGTCTCAGCCTCCCAAGTACTGGGATTACAAGCGTGCGCCACCACGCCCGGCCTTTTGTTGTTTTAATATAATGTCTTCATGAGTTTGGGTTTGGGGGCTCAGACTTAGTGAGAGGGATCCTGCGCCAGCAGTGTCCCGCAGGCCCTTTGTAAGTGAGGGGGTCACATTTTGGAAGGCATGCCTGGGGGGAGCGAACACAGAGCATTTTGGTGCCTCGATCCTCACTGGATTCTGAAATATTCCCAGCCTTACACTTGAAACCCCAGGCCCCACCCTCCTGCATCATGCAGCCCCCAAGGACTAATCTGTCTGTTTCTGTCCCTTCCTCCCCAGACTCTTGGCCTTGAATCGCCAAATCACAACAGGTATCAGGGCTCAGAGCCTTTTCAGTGTGGCAACCACAGTAACTCCATCACATATTAAACCCTTACATTCACAGGGACTGGGCTTCATGCTCTGTCTTCTCATTTAACCTTCCCAAGAAGCCAGAGGTCACCTCGCTGGGGTGGTGGAGTGAGATCTTTTTTTTTTTTTTTTTTTTTTGCAGAACTGGGGCTTGAACCCCAGGGGCATTCTACCTCTGAGCTACACCCCGAGCCCTATTTTTTATTCTTTATTTTGAAACAGGATCTCGCTGAGTTTCAGAGGGCCTCACTAAGTAGCTGAGGCTGGCCGCGAACCCGGATCCTCCGGTCTCAGCCTCCCAAGTACTAGGGTTACAAGCGTGCAGCCACCACGCCCGGCTGTGGAGTGAGATCTGACACCCTGCTTCTTGACCAGAATCAACCGGGGTTACCCTGCCTTTCTCTGTGCTCTAGGAAAACTCCCAACTTCCTGGGTTTTACTTTTAGTGTATGTGGGGGTGGGGGGATACTGGGGATTCAACCCAGGGGCATTCTCTCTGAGCTACACCCCCAGCCCTGTTTTTTTTATTTATTTATTTATTTATTTATTTATTTATTTATTTATGGTACCGGAGATTGAACCCAGGGGCGTTCTACCTCCGTGTTACACCCCTGGCCCTATTTTTTATACTTTATTTTGAAACCGGGTCTCATGAAGTTGCGGAGGGCCTCACTAAGTAGATAGATAGATGATAGATAGATAGATAGATAGATAGATAGATAGATAGATAGAGACAAGAGAGAGAGAGCTGAGGCTGGCCACGAACCGGGATCCTCCGGTCTCCGCCTCCCAAAGTACTGGGATTACAAGCGTGTGCCACCACGCCCGGCTCCCTGTTTTATTTTTTATTTGGAAACAGAGTCTCCTAAATTGCTAAGGCTGGCCTCAAACCTGCAATTCTTCCGTCTCAGCCTCCCAAGTATTGGGATTACAGGCATGTGCCACCACACCTGGAAGTTTTACTTTATTGAGTCTAAAATTTCTAGTGGACCTGCCCGTGTTTATGTAAGTTCCAAGGCATTCAGAAAGTCCTCTGACATCTCAGCTGCATTTTTTCATTGTGACAAATAATAGCATTTATCCAAAGACCTATGAGTGCTCTATAGCTTTCCTTCCTTCCTTCCTTCCTTCCTTCCTTCCTTCCTTCCTTCCTTCCTCCCTCCCTCCCTCCCTCCC
>PVJS01045628.1:0-16158 GCA_004027185.1 Glis glis
TACCTCCGCGCTACACCCCCGGCCCTATTTTTTATACTTTATTTTGAAACCAAGTCTCATGAAGTTGCGGAGGGCCTCACTAAATAGAGAGAGAGAGAGAGAGAGAGAGAGAAAGACAGGGAGAGAGAGAGAGAGAGAGAGAGAGAGAGCACTGAGGCTGGCCACTAACCCAGATCCTCTGATCTCTGCCTCCCAAAGTAGTGGGATTACAAGCGTGCGCCACCACGCCTGGCTAGACTTCATAAATGAACCACATATATTATTACCACCAGTATCTTTAACACACTAATCAAGCATAACTACTTTAATCTATGTATGTATGTATGTATGTATATATGTATGTATGTATGTATTTTTGTGATACTGGAGATTAAACCCAGGGGCATTCTACCTCTGAGCTCCACCCCAGCCCAATTTTTTTATTCTTTATTTTGAAACAGGGTCTCACTAAGTTGCAAAGGGCCTCACTACTTGCTGAGGCTGTCCTTGAATCTGCAATCCTCCTGTCTCAGCCTCCCAAGTACTGGGATTACAATCATGCACCACCACGCCCGGCACAACTACTTTAAAATGGGCATTTTATGTTTTAAATTTGGCATTCTGCGATGGGGTGGGGGATGCAGAGCTGAATGAGTTTACTTTAACAAAAGCATAATTTTGTGTAAATGAAACACAAATTTATGTTTTTTGTATACACAGTCTTAGGGGCTGAGGGGGCAGCTCAGTGGTAGAGCACTTGCCTAGGATGCAGGAAGTGGTAGGTTCTACCCCCAGCATGGGGGGAGGGGGTCCTCTCAGTCAGGCTTCTGATGATCTATGCAAATATGAGGCAGGTCTTCCCAAACTTGATCAAGTTCACCTTAGAAAAGGCAGGAGGGGGAGGGGAGAGGAGGGAGGGAAGGGGAGGGGAAGGGAGAGAAAGGGAAGGGAAGAGCAGGGCAGGCCAGTATGATCTCACCAAACCAGCTGACTTGACTTCTCTGTGCTTTTGCCTTTCGCTGACACTCAAGAAGAACAGTTCCAGGACTCTGACAGCAGGCCACAATTACTCCCCAGACCTGAAATTCCAGTTCTTTCACATAGCTCTCCAATTTCTACCCCTGGCCACTGGGGCCTACCTGGTGTCAGATTACACTCAGGCAGCATGTAGAGCACCTTGCAAAACAACCAAACAGCTCACATACCTAGACTTGTCCATACCTGTGGTCTCAAGATTAACCCTTTTTCTGAGCATGTTTCAAAAATGAGAGAATTTAAAACTAAGAGGGAAATGGCCAAGAGTAATCAGATACTGTTTTCACTTTGGTCATGAAGAAAGTTTAACTTCTTTCCTTTTTCAAAAAAGCTGAAAGTGCTGGGCATGGTGGCACACGCTTGTAATCCCAGTACTTGGGAGGCTGAGACAGGAGGATAGCAGGTTCACAGCCAGCCTCAGCTACTTAGTGAGGCTCTCCACAATTTAGTGAGACCCTGTTTTAAAATAAAGAATAAAAAATAGGGCTGGGGGTATATATAGCTCAGAGATGGAATGCCCTGGGTTCAATCCCTGGTACCACAAAAAAAAAAGGCTGAAAGTTATAATTACCAAATACCATTAATTGGTGCTTTATTATGCAAATTAACCGAGGGATCTTTTTTCCCTTCAGCATCCAAAATCTGAACTCTGACAAAACATACCTATTCAGGGAACACAAGCATGCTGAAATGCCCTTATCAGCACAGCCTGTTCAGGCAGTTAAAAAAATGTCTCTCCAACAAACAAGAATTAACTTGCAAGGAAATTGTGTTTCATTTCTGTGGCTGTTTATTCCCCCTGGTTAATATTTCCATCTTAGAAAAAATAGTCACTAGTGCAATGGCTTCCCCCATCTGAAATGATAAAAGATTCCCATCAGTAACAGTGTGAGCTTCTGGTATGGACTGAAAGATCACTAGTATGGGAAAGATCACTGATATGCTGTTTAAAAGTCTCTCCAAGAGACTGTTCTACGTGACTGCCTCCCCTACCTCCAATTCCTACTTGCACAATACTCTTTTGGTAGAATCTATTCTGTCCTAAGAAGTCCCACTGTTAGAGTCACAATATCAACTGAAAGAAAAACTTAAAGGTCATATAAATCGCTTAATGGCCATAGTCTGCATTACTAGATGATAGCTGCTTCATGTATTCATTTGATTTGTCCTTTCTAACTCTATTCTAGCTCTCCTCCAGTGTTTCTTCAGCCTGGAACAGGAGACATTCACCAAAATATTAAAATACGATTAACTTATTTGTTTATTTAAAACTAATTAATGGCTTCCCCTGCCTATAGGAAAAACTTCAAATCCATTACCAGGGCTTAAATGGCTCTTCACAAAGAAACTAGTCAGTCGGATTTGTAAGACAGTATATGTGAATACCTACACTGAAAAAGTGAATAGGAATACACCATGGATCAAGCTTAAATGTATACCTCTAAGCAACAATAAAGACAGAAAGGAATCGGTGAAAGAAAAGAAAAATAGATCAATGGAAAATAAAAGCCTAGAAATAGGCCCAATACACAACACACACACACACACACACACACACACACACACACACACACACACAGTCTGAACTGACCTTTGACAAAGGAGAAAAAGTAATACATTGGAGAAAAGATAAGACTTTTCAACAAACAGTGCTGGCCAAGACAGGCGTGGTGGCGCACACTTGTAATCCCAGTACTTGGGAGGCTGAGACAGGAGGATGGCAGGTTTGAGGCCAGCCTCAGCAATTTAACAAGGCCCTCAGCAACTTAGTGTGACCCTGTTTAAAAATTTAAATAACAACAAAAAAAAAATAGGAGTGAAGATGGCAAAGTGAGGTACATCTGGCCTCTGGACTGTGGGGGGACGGAGCAGCCCACAGAAGCCAAGCGTCTGTCTGATGGAAAATGTGAAGATCCTTAACACACAGGAAGTACATTTTCCTGACCTTTAGGTGCTTTTTATTTTTAATTGTTTTTATGGTACCGGGGATTGAACCCAAGGGCCATTCTACCTCCGAGCTACATCCCCAGACCCGACTTTATTTCTTTGGAAACAGGGTCTGACTAGGTTGCTGAGAGCCTCACTAAATTGCTGAGGCTGTCCTTGAACCTGTGATCCTCCAGTCTCAGTCTCCCAAGTACTAGGATTACAAGCACAAGCGTGCACCACCACGCCCAGCTTACAGTTGGACTTTTTTTTTGCGGAACTGGGGATTGAACCCAGGGGCATTCTAACCTCCGAGCTACACCCCCGGCCCCATTTTTTTAAATACTTTATTTTGGAACCGGGTCTCACGAAGTTGCGGAGGGCCTCACTAAGTAGCTGAGGCTGGCCGCGAACCCGGATCCTCTGGTCTCTGCCTCCCAAGTACTGGGATTACAAGCGTGCGCCACCACGCCCGCAACTTTTTTTTTTTTTTTTGCGGTACTGGGGCTGGAACCCAGGAGCATTCTACCTCCGAGCTACACCCCCAGCCCTATTTTTTATTCTTTATTTTGAAACACGGTTTCACTAAGTTGCAGAGGGCCTCACTAAGTTGCTGAGGCTGGCCACCTGTGACCCTCCTGTCTCAGCCTGCCAAGTACTGGGATTACAAGTGTGCTCCACCATGCCTGGTGCAAAAATGTCTTATGTAGCACCATATGACTTTTTGGCATTTTATATTACATAGTTCCATTTTTTTTAAATAAAAGCATTAATAATTCTTGTTTCCATCAAAAAAAAAAAATAAAATAGGGCTGGGGGTATAGCACAGAGGTAGACCACTCCTGGATTCAATCCCCAGTACCACAAAAAAAGTATTTTTTTTTTAAAGTACACCTCTGTCACAATTTTATTACTCTTCACCATTGTGTCAGGTGGCTTTCTGTTATTGTAACAGATACCTGAGATAAAACTTTTAAGGAGGGAAGGTTTATTTTGGCTCATGGTTTTAGTCCATGGTCACTTGGCCCCATTGTCTTTAGGCCCAAGATAAGGTAGCAAAGAGTATATGGAGGATAACCCTACTCACCTCTTGGCAGCCTGGAAGCAAAGAGAGAAAGAGGAGGGGCCAGGAATGCCTCCTCCGAGGGCACACCTCCAATAACCTAACTTTCTTCCCATGGGCCCCACCTCCGTAAAGGTTCCACCACCTCATAACAGCATCATGGGCTGGAGACCAAGCCTTTTACTCATGGGACACTGGGGGACATTCAAGATCCAAACTCTAGCAATTATCATCTCAAAAACAGCTGTTTCAGCATTTCTGTTTCCCACATCTCCCCCTACCCACAATTATAGAAGTCAAAGTCTGCCCTGCCCTCATCCCACCAAGAACCCATTATGTATTACCCTTTCTCAGGCTGGCTGTGCTGGCTGCCAAGCTCAATCCAGATCATTCCATATATTTTCTGATGATCGCAATCTCTTATTCCTGCAACACTGTAGGATCCTCTTCCAAGTCACAATGCAACCAAAGGAGATAAACTCCAGGGAAATAAAACATTTCTATCTTTTCCCAAGTTACCAACAAATTTAAAAGACTAAGATTCCTTGTGCAGAAAACTTCCTGCTCCCCATGTGGGGGAAGACCCTGAATGATTTTTTTTTTTAGTATACCCTCTTTCTTCTTTAAATAATAGGAAACTATTTTAAATAAACTGGGATATAATCAAGCAATTCTGATATTCCATCTCAGGAACCTTAAAATAGGATTCTTCCTATAATCATACTTGTTACTGTTTGACATTCACCTAAGCTTCTAAATTCAAGAAAATCCAAAACAAGCAGCAGAAAAACCACAAGATAAGAAATGAGAAATCAGACGAGTTTAGTATTATAAGATATATACCAGTATTATAAGATATTTAAGCCGGGCTTGGTGGCGTATGACTGTAATCCCAGTACTTGGGAGGCTGAGACATGAGGATCACAGGTTCGAAGACAGCCTAAGCGAGTAGTGAGACCCTGTTTCAAAATAAAAATAAAATAGGCCTGGGGGTGTATCTCAGAGGTAGAATGCCCCTGTGTTCAAACCCCAATGCCCCCCCAAAAAAGATATATACCTAAATTATAAACTCTTCAGCCAGCACAGTTGGTGCTACCCTGTAATCCCAGCAACTCAGAGGGCTGAGGCAGGAGGCCTCAAGTTTGGGGTTAGTCTAAGCAACTTAGTGAGACAGACCTGGTCTCAAAATAAAGGCAAAAAGGACTGTATATGTAGCTCAGGAATAGAGTGCCCCCGGGTTCAATTCCCAGCACTACCAAAATAAGAAAAAGAAACTTAATATTTATAAGTTACACATGTAACTCTATATTTTTCTACTGTACAAATCTTAGAAGCAAATTTTAAATACTGTAAATAATTTGAAGATTATATATTATATATATACACACACACAATGGTTAAATTTTTAAGCCTTCTAGCCAGGTGTGGTGGCACATGCTTGTAATCCCAGTACTTGGGAGGCAGAGACCGGAGGATCCGGGTTCGCGGCCAGCCTCAGCTACTTAGTGAGGCCCTCCGCAACTTCGTGAGACCCGGTTTCAAAATAAAGTATAAAAAATAGAGCTGGGGGTATAGCTCGGAGGTAAAACGCCCCTGAGTTCAATCCCTGGTACTGCAAAAAAAAAAAAAAAAAAGTTAAGCCTTCTATCTCTCATAATATAACTTCTCAATTTTTAAATCACTTCAATCCATTTCAGTTACTGTTAACTGAAGTCTGTCAATGACCCTGGCATGAGGTTTTCTCCAATAGGAAATAGTTTTATTGTGCTTATTTTATGTATATCCAGAACTAAGCAAAAGATCTATTTTCAGAGGCACTTCTACTACTATCAATTGACTTGCTGGTAAAAAGTTCATGAATATTTATTGGACTCCCCCTAAGCTCAGCACTATGATTCCAAAAATCAATGCAAGTCACATTAAGGGGACCTAAGAACTACCATCCAAAACTGATGATGGCAGCTGAAACAAACATTCCACAGCTTGCTTGACTGCTACACTTCAGCTTCAAGTCACTAATGTGTATCCTGCCCTCCTTAAATTCTTCATTAATTACTGTGTGTGTGTGTGTGTGTGTGTGTGTGTGTGTGTGTGTGTTGTATACTGGGAAATGAAAAAATTGAGAGTCTCACTATGTTGTCTTCAAACCTGAGATGCTCCTGTCTCAGCTTTCCAAGTACTGAGATTACAGGTGTGCGCCACCACGCCCAGGTCATTAATTACTTAGAAATTGCTCAGGATAAATCAGGCATGGTGGTGCAAGCCTGTAATCCCAGTACTTGGGAGGCTGAGAAAAGAGGATTTCAGGTTCGAGGACAGCCTCAGCAAGTAGTGAGACTCATCAACTTAGCGAGACCCTGTTTCAAAATAAGAAATAAAAAATATGGCTGGGGGTGTAGCTCGGAGGTAGACTGCCCCTGGGTTCAATCCCCAGTACCACAAAAGAACTTAAAAAATAAACAAATATATTGCTCAGGATATGGTAATATTCTTTAAAACAAACAAAAATCACTTAGTTAATTAATTTTGTGTTGTCTTTTGCCTAAGGAAAAATAAGTGAAAATAGAAAAATGAAAAATGTTTTGAAAAGCTCTGATTTGTTACTATGTCCTTTTCATAAGTTATTCAACTGAACATCAGAACTACCTTTCATTCATGTGCATACCAGTCGAGCTTTGAAATATTTGAACTAACTGCATCTACGGTGATTGTATCTAGTCATTCAGTGTTATGATTGGGGTTTGGAAGTCACGTCCCCAATGCAGCAAGGTTCAGAGGGGCATGGCTGGAAGAGATGGGTCACTGGGGGCAGGCTCAGGGACTAGATATGTCCTGGCTGCATCCCCTCTCTCTGCTTCTGGTCACCATGACTAGGAGCATTTTTTTCTCCACTATGCACCCCTGCCACCATGGTTTCTGCCTTGGAGCTGGCTAACCATGGACTTCATGGTTCTGAAATCGCGAGCCTCAATAAACCTTTGTTCCTCTGAGTTATGCATGTCAGGTATTTTGGTCGCAGCGATGAAAAACTTGGCTAAAACATTTAGGGTTCATATTTTAAATAGACAATGCTGACTTAGTCAATCAAGAAAGATGTGGTGTCCATGAGACATTCAAATTTCTTAGCCACTTAATACAGACTGCTATCGTCAGCATTCAAGAAATCTTAACTTTCTTTCAGGGTGATGTTTAAAAGAAAGATGCTCCTGTAAAATGGTTGACCAAGTGAAGCTGCATTCAAACCTGGATTTTTATTATAGGTGTTTTCTGCTTTATTGCTATCTTCTTGTGGAAAGTTCAAGAATTCAACAGTGCCTTAGTAGATATAATAGGCACTTAACCCAATGTTTAAAACAGGCATAAAGACACACCCAAGAACTATACTACAGCACAATAAAGTTCATTTATATTAACATGTGTTAATACCTAATGCCTAATGGTGTTACTGTTTAATAAGCAAAAAATATATACTGCTTTACTTAGTTCTTTTTTTGTTTGTTTGTGGAACTGGGGATTGAACCCAGGGGCATTCTACCTCTAAGCAACACCTCCAGCCCTATTTCTTTTTTGGGGGGGGAGGTACCGGGGATTGAACCCAGGGGCATTCTACCTCCGAGCCACACCCCCAGCCCTAGTTTTTATTCTTTATTTTGAAACAGGGTCTCACGAAGTTGTGGAGGGCCTCTCTAAGTAGCTGAAGCTGGCAGCAAACCCGGATCCACCAGTCTCAGTCTCCCAACTACTGGAATTACAAGTGTGCACCACCACACCCGGCTGAGAGCCCTATTTTTAATTCTGTATTTTGAAACAGGGTCTCACTAAGTTGCAGAGGGCCTCACTAAGTAGCTGAGGCTGGCCGCAAACCTGCAATCCTCCTGTCTCAGCCTCCCAAGTACTGGGATTACAAGTGTGCACCACCACGCCTGCCTTTACTTAGTTCTTTTTTTTTTTTTTTGTGGTACTGGAGATTGAACCCAGAGGTATTCTACCTCCAAGCTATACCCCCAGCCCTAATTTTTATTCTTTATTTTGAAACAGGGTCTCACTAAGTTGCGGAGGGCCTCACTAAATAGCTGAGGCTGGCCGTGAACCCAAATCTTCAGGTCTCAGCCTCCCAAGTACTGAGATTACAAGCGCGCGCCACCACGCCCAGCTTTACTTAGTTCTTGAACCTAATATCTGCTGATGTTTTTGCAGATACAAAAAAATCCAACACTCAAGGAGATTAGGAAAGTGATGATAAAAAATCAGAAAGTAATTAGAAAATAATAGATACCATTTAAGTAAGCCAGGTCCTGTGCTAAATAATTTTCCATATTTCTTATTTAATCTTCATATCAGTAACATTCACCTTACTGTATATATATGAGAATATAAAGATTGAGACAGCCAACCAAATAAGGGAAGGGACTTTGTCATAGTCATCACTATACTCTCAGATCTTACATGAACATCCATGACAAAGATCTGTCAAAGAAATACTCAGTGTTCAGAGGTAGAGTAGTAACTTGAGCCCACGTCTGGGCTCATTCATCTACTTATCCATTCAACCAATACCCACTGAGCATCTACGATGTGCCAGACCCTATTCGAGGTGCTGAGAATATAGCAGTGTACAAAAAAAACCAAAATTTCTGCCCTGATATGGCTTATAACCTAGTGATCTTAACCACATTATGTTCCCTCTCAAAATATTCTGCTTTGAAAATGTGTGATGAAGCTGGGCGTGGTAGTTTGAGGAAAGCCTCAGCAAGGTAGCAACACTCTCAGCAACCTAGTGAAACCCTGTTTCAAAATTTAAAAAAAAAAAGAGTTGGGGGATTATCTCAGAGGTAGAATGCCCCTGGGTTCGATCCCCAGTACCACAAAAAAATTAAAAGATGAAAAAGTAAGTCAAATATGGAATGGTAGCTGGGTGCAGTGGTGCACACCAGTAATACCAGTACTTGGGAGATTAAAACAGGAGGATAGCAGGTTTGAGAACAGTCTCAGCAACTAAGTGAAATCCTGTTTCAAAAAATAAAATAAAATAAATAAAATAAAATAAAATAAATAGGGCTGAGGTATAGCTCAGAGGCAGAATGCTCCAGGGTTTGATCCCCGTTTCAAAAAAGGGGGGGAATGATCAGGCAGTACAGACTGTTATCTTACAACCCATGAATAGAAAGTTTCACTACTCTCCTTCAATGTCTACTTCCCAGCTACTCTACAATCCCAGACAACTGAACAGAGAAAATATGATCTTTTCTATCTTAAGTGGGGAGTAAGAGTTGTGGGGAGAAAGTGCTTACTTTTCAGATAATCTGAGAGTTAATATAAAAGGGGAAAGGCATACCTGACAGAAAAATAGGCACATAGATAAATTCAAAGGCAGACTGTTACATGCAAAGGTGATTTACTTAGGGGTAATCCTGAGGCCTCCATTTATCTTTAATTTTTAATCTGATTTTAAATGAACTGAAATTTAACAACAAAAAACATGTCCTGGGATTTATAAAATCATCCCCTTTACAAATATAAATACCCTGGGGAAGAAAAAATTCTTCCTGTATTGTCTTTCCTATATACCAGATGGTCCTCAGAAATCATATGGGTACCATCTGTATTCTTTTATTTATTCAGCAAGCATGCATTAGAGACCTATCTGCCAGACACTGATGGGAAAGGAAAAGGACAGGAAAGAGACAAGTGTTGAAGAAACATTTTCCCTGGGTATTCACAATTCATCAACTAAGACAAATACAAATCACAATAATACACATGCTATAGCAGAGATGAGTACAAAGCTCATTCTCCCAAGCTGTTGTATAATCATTACTATGTCTTATCTCTTAAGATTATATGGTACTTGAAAGTCAAAGATAAATAACAATTTTTCCATATTCTCTTTACTAATGAACGTAAATTTAAAAGAATACCTTGTATGTCAAAAGTCGAATTAGACCACAAGATCAAAAAGACACTTTCTTTTGTTAATCAAACATATTTATTTACTGAAAATGGTAAAAGAAGGTAATCTCATATGTTTGGAATTTTTTTCTCTCTTTTTTTTTTTTGTACTGAGGATTGAACCAGGGGCATTCTACCTCCAGGCTACACCCAAGCCCTTTTTCTTCTTTATTTTGAAACAGGGTCTCTCTAAATTGCTGAAGGTCAGGCATGGTGGCACATGCTTGTAATGCCAGTACTTGGGAGGCTGAGACAGGAGGAGCACAGGTTGAAGGCTAGCCTCAGCTACTTAGTGAGGCCCTCAGCAACTTAGACCCTATTTCAAAACAAAATAATAGGGCTGGGGGTGTAGCGTGGAGGCAGACTGCCCCGGGTTCAATCCCCAGTTCTGCAAAATAACATAAATAAATAAATTGCTGAAGGTTTCTCTAAACTGCTAAGGCTGGCCTCAAACCTGAACATGTGATCCTCCTGTCTCTCAGACTCCCAAGTACTGATTGTACAGGTGTATGCCATATGCCCAGCTTGTTTGGGCATTTTGTAGAATTTCACAAAATGCACTGGTTTACCAGAACCAATTGAGGCTTCACTGACTATCATATCAAAGGGACACACATACACGTAATTTCCTGTGTGTGTGTGTGTGTGTGTGTGTGTGTGTGTGTGTGTGTGTTACTGGGGATTGAACCCAGAGGCATTCTACCTCTGAACTACACCCCCAGCTCTATTTCCTTTTTTTATTTTGAAATAGGGTCTTCTTAGGTTAATGAGAGTCTCACTACTTGCTGAGGCTGTCCTTGAAAAGAAGCAATCCTCTTTTCTCAGCCTCCCAAGTACTGGGATTATAAGCATGCGCCACTACACCCAGCTACATGTATTTTCTGATTCAAATAGAGACATATGCCAACATTTCCAACAAATGGCACAAAAAAGGGAAGTCCCAGCCAGGTGTGGTGGCTCACGCTTATAATTCCAGTACGTGGGAGGCTGAGACAGGAGGATCGCAGGTTTGAGGACAGCTTTAACAAGTAGTGAAAGTCTCATCAACCTAAGTAAGAACCTGTTTCAGAATAAAAAATAAAATAGGTCTGAGGGTGTAGCCCAGAGGAAAAAGGCCCCTGGGTTCCAACTCCAATACCACAAAAATAAATAAATAAAAATAAAAATAAAAAGCAGATTTAAACTATTAGATTTGACATTATTTAAATTTTATTTTTAAGCCAGGTATGGTGGCACACACCTGTAATACTAGTACTTGGGAGGCTGAGACAGGAGGATTGCAGGTTCAAAGCCAGCCTCAGCAACTCAGCGAGGCTCTCAGCAACCTGGAAAGACCCTGTTTCCAAATAAAAAGTAAAAGAGGGCTGGGGGTGTAGCGTGGAAGTAAATGCCACTGGGTTCGATTCCTAGCACCACATAATAATAATAAATTAATTTGATTTTATATAATTACCAATAAAATTTTTAAAATAAATTTGATGCCGGGAGTGGTGGCGCACGCTTGTAATCCCAGTACCTGGGAGGCGGGGATGGAGGATCTGGGTTCACGGCCAGCCTCAGCTACTTAGTGAGGCCCTCCACAACTTTGTGAGACCCGGTTTCAAAATAAAGGATAAAAAATAGGGCCGGGGGTGTAGCTCGGAGGTAGAATGCCCCTGGGTTCAATCCCCAGTACCACACACACAAAAAAAAATTTTATTTTTCAAAAACAATGAGTAGCTGGGCATGGTGGCATATTATAATAGTAACATATATCTAATTTCAGCTAGGAAACTGCTAATATATAAAACTTATAACACATTCCTAGAAAAGGCAAATTTAAACTAAAAGCCTACTTGTGAAAATTCTTGTTTTACTGACAATAATATGACTAATTTACATATAAGTACAGAGGAATATAAGACTTAAAGAAAACATAAAATAATACCTGAAGAAGAAAAATGGCAAAGCAAATTATTCCTCTTATTCAGTAGAGAAATCGGGACTATAAAGAATTAGACATTTTTCCAGCTTAATCTATAGCTATAATCTATAATCAAAGTTGGGCTTTTTGTTTTGTTTTGTTTTTGTTTTTGTGGTACTGGGGATGAAACCCATGGGGTTTCTACCTCTGGGCATGGTGGTATACACCTGTATCTCAGTACCTGGGAGGCTGAGACAGGAGGATCGAAAGTTTGCAGCCAGCCTCAGCAATTTAGTGAGGCCCTCCACAACTTAGTGAGGCCTCATTTCAAAATAAAAGAATAAACAGCTGTAGGTATAGCTCAAAGGTAGAATGTCCCTAGGTTCAATACCCAGTACTACAAAAAAAATATATATATATATATAAAACTTCATCATTTCATAGTGAATTTCTTCCACATATATACAAATTTGAATGACAATCTTTTACAGCCTATGAAAATGCCATAAAAGGAAATATCTTTTAAATATATAAAACTTCTATTTTGCTATTTAGGTCCTATGTCAAACATCTAATTGCCAACTGCCGCCAAATAACCCATAGGATCCATATAATACAAAACAAGCTCACAACATCCCTACAATCAACAAGAGTCAGAAGTGTACTGAAACAAGCTTTATGCTTAACTGGTCTCCCTGATGGGAAATTATAGCAGCAATTGTACATCTGTGTCTGTTCCTCTCATCGTGGTTTAACTGACAGGAAGCAGAGAGTAAGATATAGCATACAAATGTCAAGTATTTCCTGCCTTCTCTGCTACATCTTTATGTCTTGTTTTATAAATAGTCCAATAGTTTATGTGAAAATATATCAAAGTATGGAATCAGAAACACAACATGAATGGTGAAGAATGTTTATGAAAACAGATTCAATAAAAGTATTTTGGTGTTGGGATCTAAGATTCAATGTGCACACAAAAACTCAATATTATAGTCCTTTGAAATATTGGCATACATGCTATTCAAATGAAGTTGTTTTTAGTTTTTGTTGTTGTTTGTTTGTTTGTTGTGGTAGTCCTGGGGATTAAACCCAGGGGCATTCTACCTCTGAGCTACACCCCGAGCCCTATTTTTTTATTCTTTATTTTGAAATAGGGTCTCACTAAGTTGCCTCACTAAGTAGCTGAGGCTGGCTGCGAACCTGGACGCTCCAGCCTCAGCCTCCCAAGTACTGGGATTACAACTGCGCGCCACCACGCCCGTTTTTTTTTTTTATCCATTTTTAAGTATCAATTATACACAGACCAAATAGAACTCTATTCCCAATAAGTGAATACTGCTGCTTCAAGCTTTTTTTTTTTTTTTTTTGCAGTACTGGGAATGGAATCCAGGGGCATTCTACCTCCGAGCTACACCCCCAGCCCCATTTTTTATTCTTTATTTTGAAACAGGGTCTCGCTAAGTTGCGGAGGACCTCACTAAGTAGCTGAGGCTGGCTGCAAACCTGTGACCCTCCAGTCCCAGCCTCCCAAGTACTGGGATTACATGCGCCACCACACCCGGCTTGCTTCAAGCCATTTTAAGCAAACTTCCAATTAATTACAACTAAAACAGAGATGCTCACTTAATCATCATGCCTAGCTGCCTCCCACACTAATAATCGTTAAAAATGACCTTAATTTATCATTCATATGCCTCATTATTCTATGTAAGTTGGGAAAAATGCAGCTGTCTTTTCCATTTATACTGGGCAATTCTTACCTAAGCTGTAAATATAACCTACCACAACTATAATTTTACCAAGCTTTAGTACTATTCCATTCCAAGTCAATGTTCAAAATGACTATTCACATTTTACTGCACATAAACCCATCTTGAGATTCCTCGAACTCTCTTTCCTAAATAGAACTTAACATACACCTAATAATCAGTTTTAGGAGCATGGCACTATGCTCCTAAAGTAAGATTTCTTTAATGAGTGGCTTAGAAGGAAATTTTTTTTTCCCCTAGCATTTTCAAACAGAAGGATCAAGTTCATTCTTTTCAAGAGGCTAAGAAGGCTGGGCGTGGTGGCGCACGCTTGTAATCCCAGTACTTGGGAGGCGGAGACTGGAGGATCCGGGTTCGAGGCCAGCCTCAGCTACTTAATGAGGCCCTCTGCAACTTCGTGAGACCTGGTTTCAAAATAAAGTATAAAAAATAGGGCCAGGGGTGGAGCTCGGAGGTAGAAGGCCCCTGGGTTCAATCCCCAGTACCGCAAAAAAAAAAAAAGAGTCTAAGAGTTATTAGTGCCTTCCTAGCATGTCTTTAGTATATTCCTGCTTTGATTTGCAAATGTATTATCTCAATTGTCTTCTATTCTACCAAGGCCAGTTGAGAATTACACCTTCCTTTCAGTTTATTCCCAGGTCCTAAATTATCAAAGAACCAAATATGATGTCCAGCTGAGAATGTTCATACTATAAAAACATGGCGAATAAAGTGATTTCCCTAATATATCTTCTTTCTAAATAAAAATTGTTTCACAGCCAGGCATGGTGGTACATGCCTGTAATTCCAGTACTTGGGAGGTGAGACAGGAAGATAGCAGGTTGAAAGCCAGACTCAGCAACTTAGTGAGACCCCATTTCCAAATAAAAAATAAAATGGGCTGGGGGGTGTAGCTCAGAGGTAGAATGCCCCTGGGTTTAATCCCCAGCACCACACACACACACACACACACACACACACACACACAAATTGTTTCAAGTTGTCCCTCAAATTAAACCACATGTAACAATTCTAATTTTTTTCTTTTTGCAGTACTGGGGCTTGAACCCAGGGGCATTCTTCCTCCGAGCTACACCCCAGCCCTATTTTTTATTCTTTATTTTGAAACAGGGTCTCACTAAGTTGCAGAGGATCTCACTAAGTAGCTTAGGCTGGCCGCGAACCTGCAATCTTCCTGTCTCAACCTCCCAAGTACTGGGTTTACAAGCGTGCACTACCACAACTGGCTCCTAATTAATTTTCTAATTTAAATCTAAAATCTTTATATTAGATATAGCTCAATGGTAGAGTGCTTGCCTAGCACGTGTGAGACCCTGGTTTCAATCCTCCGTACTGCAGGGAGTGGTGGTGCACACTTGTAATCCCAGTATTTGGGAGGCTGAGACACGAAGATCACAGGTTCGCGGCCAGCCTCAGCAACACCAGGCCCTCCACAACTTAGTGAGACCCTGTTTCAAAATAAACAATAAAATAGGACTGGGGGTGTAGCTCAGAGGCTCAGAGGTAGGACACCCTTGGGTTCAATCCCCAGTATCACAAAAAAATCCTCGGTACAACAAAAATAAATAGAGCAAAATAAAACTGCCATATTTTTCTTTATACTTTAATATATCTATATTTTGTATATTTTTAAAACCTAGCCAGTTATGGTGGCGCACATCTATAATCCAGTACTTGGGACGCTGAGACAGGAGGATCGAAGGTTCAAGACCAATTTCAGCAATTTAGCAAGGCCCTCAGCAACTTAGTGAAAGCCTGTTTCAAGATAAAAAATAAGTCAGGCTTGGTGACGCACGCCTGTTAATCCCAGTACTTGGGAGGCTGAGACAGGAGGATCACAGGTTCAAGAAAAGCCTCATCAAGTTGTAAGACTCTCAACAACCTAGAAAGACCCTGTTTAAATAAAAAATAGGGCTGAGGGTGTAGCGAAGAGGTAGAATGCCTCTGGGTTCAATCCGTAGTATGTACATATGTACATACATACATACAAATATAAAACAAATAAGTAAGACTGAGGTTATAGCTCAGAGATAAAAATGCCCTGAGGTTGCTCAGTACAACAAAATAAATAAATTAATTAATTTTTTAAAACCTTATATAGGGTATAGGGATATAGCTCAATGGTAGAGAGCTTATCAACCACGCATAGGCCCTGGGTTTGATCCCCAGCACCGCAAAAAAATTTTTTTAAAAATTTAAACTTTATAAAGATTAGTATACTGTATATATTCTCCCAGCATAACTTTTAACAAGTTTAAGACAATTTTTTTAGAAAACACAATGGGTATTTGGAAAGGAATCTTAAGCATTAAATATTCCCTAGAACTTAGTACTTAGAAAAATATCAGCCGGGCATGGTGGCGCACGCTTGTAATCCCAGTACTTTGGGAGGCGGAGACCGGAGGATCCGGGTTCGCGGCCAGCCTCATCTTGTACACGGGCGCGCGCGCGAGCATTCTCTCTCTCTCTCTCTCTCTCTCTCTCTCTCTCTCTCTCTCTCCTTAGTGAGGCCCTCCGCAACTTCGTGAGACGCG